>JAODAL010030697.1:0-49540 GCA_025379985.1 Phyllomedusa bahiana
AACGTCAGAGTAGTGAGCTGCCACTGGCTGACTCAAAGTTAACCAGGGGAGTACCCCTGCCCGCCGGATCATAAAAAAAATCTTAAGGGCCCCTTTCACTGTTATCAGTCGGCCCAACTGTGCGGGCTGGAATTCCAAGGGGGGAAAAAATCGCTTAATTTGTGTTGGGGGAGGCCTTTTCGCCGTGCAACTCGGGGGGGGTTTTCCCTGGCTTTGTAGGAAATGGAGAAGTGCAGCACAGTTTCTGGCTTTTAGAATGTTTGAAGATCGGTGGAAGCTTCAGGAACCTTTTCCACCAGATAAACAGTCGCCATGCAGGGCGCTGGACCATCCCTCCCGGTGCGCGCGGACCCCATGTTCCCCCCATTGTCCGTCCCCATGGTTCCGATTTGCGTTGGCGCGCAGTAGCCACACATCGTTTCTTGTGCATGATGCGGGCAGTTCCCCCCTGTGGACTTCGTTCGCCGGGTAAGCCGGGGTTGTAGAACTGCGTGACCCCGCGTCCCCCTACACATGTGGTATGATGGAGGAGTACTTGTGGAGGCTGAGATGGTGGTGGTGGTGGAGGAGGGGGGCGGACTTGGCGCAGGAGCCGCAGTTTGACACGGGGAGGAGAAAAGCCCCGCCCCTTTCCCAAGTTGTTGGTGTGCCTGGGCGCAAGCACATTCCCCAGTGGGCCGAAAGGCTGAAAGGCCTGACCGTAGTTACAGCCCCAGACGTCCGCGCTCCCGGCATCTTGGAAAAAACCCGATAAGCTAAAGGGGACGGGCCCACCTTTGTTCTAATATTTTTAAAAGTGGGGTACTGCCTTTTTGGAAAAGAAATTATGGCTTGGAATTCCTCTCAGCTCGGAATCCCATTAGTTCTCTGAACGGTGCAGAATCCCCATTTGGAAAGGGAGGGATCAGCACCAACAATTGGAAAGGGAGCACGGTCAGCTTTCCCCTTTAAGAGGGTTTGGGAAAGCATATGTTGTCTCTTTGAACCCCCTAAAAAAGAAAGATTTTCCCAAATCAAAAAATAAAAATTTAACAAATTTTATTGAAAATTGCAAAATTACACATTAATTTTAAAAACCAGCTAAAAAGGATGACAAAAAAAAACTACACACAAAGGGGGTGTACTATCCCCATTTGCAAGCATAACATACAGTCCAACAAGAGTATGGTAATCTCCCCTTTAAAAAATAATTGTAAAAAAACTTAGAGATGGAAGGGAGTTAAAAAGTCTATTGAAAAAAAAGTACACAAAAGAATGAGTTTTTGGTGGAAAAAAGTTCCCTGGAGAAAATTTGGCCAAAATTTTTATCCCACGTGGTCTTAGAGTGCAAGTTTTTCCTTTATGGTAAGGAATGGAAAGGGGGTTTAGTCCCAAAGGGAGGAGGCATCAATAAATGCTCTAAAACATTTATGGAGATAATTATAGAATTGAATTCTGAATCAATGAAGATCTGACGAAACAGATTGAGCAAACAGAATGTCAATTATCCTCAGTGATATCAAGGGTGATATGGGCACCTTTAAAAAACGAGTTGGAGGAATGTATAAAAGAATGGGAAAAAAACAGATCAAGATCATTAAAACTAAAAAATTTCAAAGAGACCGCACAGATTTCCAGACTAATCGAGTGTATAAATGGCGTTTGGAAAAGGGTTGTCTTTTCGTCGGAGTCGGCATCAATGTCCTCTCCCTAGACGTCTACAGCTGATTTCCAGCTCGTCACAATCCATGATACAGTAGACAATATCCTAAAAGGGAAAATGGATTTTTCAAAAAAATCCACCAACAACGACCCCATGGATGATGGTACTGACAAAAGTTTATGGACCATAGTCTAAAGGTAATTAATCTATTGAACATAGATTGACTTCCATGCAGATGGAAGTCTTAAGCCTTGGATTGTCTTTTTTCACCATCATGTGATTTTGATTCATTCACAGCTAAAAAGGGGACCTCCATCTTTTCGCTCGCAAATTGACCTTTCAAGAAGATCTTCCAGGGGAGGAAACCTATCACTATTTTTCCAACAAAAGAAAAACAAGAGGCGCTGTTTAATTAGAGTCTTGGCTAACGAAGATGTGATGAAATGACAGTGACCTCCCCCGGGTATGTTCCCTAAAATCCCTGTTTCCCCAAATCAAGAAAGTTTCCTCCTTTGAGCCTATATCCCAATATTGAATTATTTGTTAAATTGGTATCCAAGGAATTCACAAAATTGGAGGGCTCCAAAACTAAGGAGCAACTGATTTATCAAACAGAGAAAAGCCATTCATGAGCTCGGGAGCAATGAAGGATGTTTTGTTTAAACCTTCAGATAAGGGAGGAAATGTGGTGATATGGCCCAAAGGATGTACGAACAAGAAGCCCTTAAACAACTGCGGGAGCCATCATGTTACAAACTGCTGACTTTTTAATCCGCCCGATAAATATCTGCAAGAGTTGATTATTATAATCAATGAGGCCATTCATGGAAATTTACTACCCAAAAAAACAAGGTAAATACCTTTATACCATGAACATCCAAAAGTTGCATGTCTCTATTTGGTACCCAAAATAATAAGAACCCATTATGTCCTCCAGGTCGCCCAATTGTATCGGGACAGGGCAGCCTGTGTGAATTGGCATGCAATTCATTGATTTCTTCTTGAAACCGATTGTGGAAACACTTGCCGTCGTACCTGAAAGATACCAACGTTTATATTGTGTAAGATGGAAAACATGCAACTTGAACCTGATATGGTCCTGTGACATGTGTTGTAGAAATCCTCTACACATCGATACGACATAATGATGGAATTCTTGGCGGTGAGTTACTTTCTTATTTTGTGGATCTAGACAAAGACCTGTGTTAACTTCATAATACAATATTGGAGTTTGTTTTGACCCATAACTTCTTTTGTTCCGGGGGTCATATTATCTTCAACTGCAGGGGACGGCCATGGGGGCGGCCTGTGCGCCCTCTTTTATGCTAATATCTTTTTAGGCTTTTGGGAACGTTTAATTTTTTGCTCAGACCCAGTCCCCTTGATTGAGAAGGTCCAATTTTGGGGAGGTATATCGATGATATACTTTTTATTTGGCAGGGTTCATCAGATGAGCTGAAGATTTTTATGAATACTATCAATCGAAACAATTTACAACTTGAAATTTAATATAAGGAAGGAAGACCACATGGATTTCTTGGTTATCTCCTTTGAGGTAGATAATGATGGCTTAGTACGATCTGATTATTCAGGAACCAACAGCAACCAACACGCTATTGAAACGCATCATCAAGCTAAACCCCAAACGATTAATCAATAGCATTCCGGTTGGCCAATTTCTAAGATTAAGAAGGATTTGTCCCTTAATAATTTCTTTGAAACACGAGCAACAGAACTAAAACAAAGATTTCGTGAGCGAGGCTATTCAGGTAAAGTGATTGTGAAGCCTATATTAGGGCCAAAAATTACTAAAAGGGAGGATCTTTTCAGGAGACCCAAAACAAAACCCATCGAAGACATAGTGAGATTCATTACACCTTTTCATTCTCAGTCCCAAATGATGTATAAAGCTTTGTGCAAACATTGGGATGTCCTGAAAATTGATGAGGCACTCCACCATATTTACCGGGACCATCCATCGATTACATATAGAAGATCTCGTAATCTGAAGGATATGTTGGTGAGCAGCATTATCCTGGCACTCGTCCTGAACAATGTATTTGGCTCAAAAGGCACAAAATGGGGATGTCAGCCATGTGGTAAAGTGTAAAGCATGTACCAATAGGGATTCCACAGAAGTTTTTTTGGAACTCATCAAAGGAGAAGAATTATAAGATAACACATACCATCACGTGTGCTACAATAGGGGTGATTTATTTTGCCACTTGCCCAGTGACCTCATCTTATATTGGTATGACAACTAGACAATTTCGAAGCGTACCCGAGAGCATGTTCTTGGTATCAATGCTGCAAGCAACACAATTGACATTGAAACATTGCATCCAATCCCAAAGCACTTTAGAGAAAACATTAATTGTGACCCCTCTGGACTGGATTTTAGAGGAATTGACCGTGTATTGTTCAATCTAAAGGGGGCCCAATTGGAGGAAAATCTTGGCACAACGAGAGGTAAGATGGATTTACATCTTAGATACAATTTATTCCAGAGGTTTAAAATGAACAACTTAACTTTGCTCCATTTTTGTAATCATTTTTTCCCTTTCTACATTCTAGGTTTGATTGGTTTTTTATATGTTTTTAATTCTTTTTTTTCTTTCCATGTTTTTTTAGTACATTATTAAGTAATCCGTCTTGTTATCCTGACCTCCGTGGTTTGACATCACTACAATCAAGCTTGCCTATAAATTTATTCATTTATATTTATTTATGATTTATCAAAAATTTATTATTTTATTTTATTTTCATTTTCATTTTTATTGTATTTTTATTTTTATTTATTTACATCATGTAATTTTTATTATCATGCCATTGTAATTTTCTATATGATTATATATTTTTTGGTAAAAAGCAGCATAGAAAGCAATTTTATATTATATTCACATTTTCACTAAGGTATATCTCACCATAATTGATTTTATATATCCTAGTAATTTTTAGTATATTACTCTAATATCAATATATATAGATTAATCACTTGCACTGCATGTTCACCTGCCCCAATCGTTGTTTTTGCACTGGGGCACATTTAGCACTTTAACAGCACTATTTATGCAATTTCTTATTCTAATATATATCTGATAATTTAGCACTTATGGTTTTTACCCCTATAGAGGCAATTACTCACCACATGTATCACATCGCTGTTTATACAAAACTATGTATGAGTAAACCTCCTTTGGCTATTTACATTTGTGACCGCAGCACATGTTCCTCCGCGCATGCGCGAAGTTTCCGCGGCCAGCCGGTTTCATCGTTTTTCCATTTGTTTTTGGGCTTCCCTTCGGCTTACGAGCGCAGCGCGAATAACTCGCGCATGCGCGTCGCCGTTTTCGGGCGCCGTTTTCATGTGGCATGTTTTCACTGCCTGGCGCCCAAATTTTAACCGGACAGCGGTGTTTCCGTTTTCGGTTTTACACTGGTTTTACTTTTTAGGTAACGTTTAGTGGTGTTTAGTGATGTCAAAATTACTTTAGCAAAGGGTCTCCTTGCTTATTGGTCATATAACTTATAAAGGGGAGGGTATGTATTTGGCCCCATTTACTTAAAAAACCCCGGTCGGCATTTCCATTTAAACCCCCGGGGAAGCGAAATGCGAAACGCGTTGGGGCGCGTGCTTACATCATCCATCCAATTTGGGACCTTGACTTTTTTACAACGTCTTTCATTAAGGTTGGGGGAAATTATTATTATAATGTATGTATGCCACAGGGCGGCTTTTACAATATTGGTTATTTAAAAGGGATTCCATACTTATGTTGGACTGTTTTTATTGCTATGCAAATGGGGATTTTCACCACGATTTTCGTATAGTTCTTTTGTCATCCTTTTTAGTCTGGTTTTTAATTTTTAAAGTGTTAATTTTTTCAATTTTCATTTAAATATGTTAATTTTTTTTTGATTGGTTAAAATCTGTTCTTTGATAGGGTTTACGTTAAACGTGGGTTTAAGTTTTACTTAGGAAATTTTGGGGGTTATATAGCCCTGTTTTTGAAGGTGTTTACTGTTGTCTCTTTGCAATCGCCTCGTGAACGACCCGCTGGCGCCTTGGTTGCGAGGAGGGAGGAGCAAACTGGACCGGGAGAAACAGCTCCCTTCTGCAGAAAGGGGTGGAGCCTTGACTGGCTTGAATGGCATGCGTGGGCCTGGGCGCTGCTGTTGCTTTTGCTGCGGCAGGATGGACCACCCATTGGCCATGGGTTTTCCAGGCCCCGGATGGTTTACGCTGCTGTGTTGCGCGGCCGTGGTGCCAACGTTAGCTCCCTGGCCACGCTTCACTTTTCTGCCCAGATTTTTAAAAATTTTAACCATATTCGGTCCTCGGTGTTAGCAAAGAAAAAGCCATCCCGAGTATAGGATTTTACGCCAACGCTCCGCATGAGTGGACTACTGTCGCTGCTGCCTCGCTGAGCCCCTGTGCCCCACTTTCTTGGACTGCGAAGCGGTTTTTTACCCCGTGGCGTTGGCTCCGACCTCACACTGCTGTATCTCTGACTCAGGCCACACAACCCACTTGTTGGCTGCGTGTGCTGGGCTCGCAAAATGATGAAGCCCTTGCTCACCCGGTCCAGTGCGGTCGGCTACATATCCTCTTTTGTGTTTCTCGTCACTGCTGTCTCTCCCGGTCTTGGTATGCGAGGCTGACCCTTCACATCATGACCTTTCCCCTGCCACTCTAATTTTTATACTTTGCCGCTACTGCAAGAAGAGGGATATTGGACCATTTCTGCGCTGCCTAAGTAGCTGTGACTGCCCTCCTCAAATTGTTCATCCTCGTATATAGTGGCGCTGGCCCAGACCCATAGTAGTTACTGGCTGGGAACCCGGATGGGACAGAGGCGGGTTGGGACAGGTGAGGGCCCCTGCCTCTCCCGGGCCTTGCCAACTAAGGGTTTTTGTTGACGTTCCCACCCCTCTTGGCTGGGGTTGTCGATGTCATCTGGGAGGAGTGGATTTGGGCCTAGTCAACCAATCAAGAACCATTGGGGGTTGGGTGAACAACTCACGGCGCTAGATGACGCGGTAGGTGTGGCCTCACCGAGGGGACCCCCTGCTGCGACGTCCCCTGCTTTTCTGGCCCTGGGACTGGAGTTGTGCCCCCGGCCACTGGCAGGTGAAGAGCCTGCCCCCCTCTGTTGCATTAATGTTGTTCTAAAATGTACAGGGCATGTTTATGAAGATATCTGTATTGATAAATACACCCCTGTATTTGACTCCAAGTGACCCCGTAACAAGGGTGGGGGAACCCTTGGATATAAAATTGCGCTCCACAATGGGAAAGGAAAAAATTGACTTGTATGTCCCTTTTAAAAAACTCTGTGTATTTTACTGAATGTAAAAGCAAAAACAGGCTTAATTAAACTTCGGTATGAATTATGCTACAGAAAAATTTTTTCTGTGGCGGTGAAAAAGAAAGTTTATTTTATGAGTACAATTTGCAGAAAAATACTTATTTAAACCCTCTGGATGTAAATTGCACCAAACAATTGAGCAACCACAAACTACCAGCTTTGTAGCGTGTTACAATGGCGTGTTTTTTACGCTACACAACAAGAGAAAAAATTGTAATTAACCTTCGTTTGTGAATTATGCTACAGGAAAAATGTATTTTTTTGGTGGTGAAAGACGGTTTATTTTAGTCACCACAGCAGCAAAACAACGCTTAATTAACCCCTGGATGTAAATTGCGCCAAACAATTGAGCAACCACAAACTACCAGCTTTGTAGCGTGTTACAATGGCGTGTTTTTTACGCTACACAACAAGAGAAAAAATTGTAATTAACCTTCGCTTGTGAATTATGCTACAGGAAAAATTTATTTTTTGTCGGTGAAAGATGGTTTATTTTAATCACCACAGCAGCAAAACAATGCTTAATTAACCCCTGGATGTAAATTGCACTAAACAATTGAGCAACCACAAACTACCAGCTTTGTAGCGTGTTACAATGGCGTGTTTTTTACGTGAAACAACAAGAGAAAAAATTGTAATTAACCTTCGCTTGTGAACTATGCTACAGGAAAAATGTATTTTTTTGGCGGTGAAAGACGGCTTCTTTTAGTCACCACAGCAGCAAAACAACGCTTAATTAACCCCTGGATGTAAATTGCGCAAAAGAATTGAGCAGCCAAAAATGAAGTGGTATTTGTATTGTAAAAAACGCTTTTTCTTTAAATGAATACAACAGGAACTAGCTTAGATCCCCCTTGGATATTCAATGTGCTGGGGAGCAAGATAGGATTTAATTGTATATGCAGCTGCAGTGGAACGAAACCACGGGGATTTTCAGATCCAATACCACACAAAATCAGAAATAGAACGTTAAGAGAAGCAGTCTCTGAGAAAAAGCTGAGACACCCCCCAAAATCGCTGTATAAAAAAAAGTTCTTCAGTAAGAGCTATACAAGGGCAGCCGCGGCCAGCACCTTCCCCAATCAGTACAGTGAGAGCGGTATGAGTTCCCAGCGTCGCGCCCGGACTTTATATAGTGCGGTGGGCGTCACAGAATCCCGCCGGTCTCTGATTTTGGGTTCATTCTCTGCACATGTCATGCAGGCTATGCCCTTCTTCACTCCCCGAGTGCTTTGCCCCATGTAAACGCCATGTGCTCGTAGTCATTTTATCAATCAAACAGCCCACTTCGTTCACCTGAAGTACCCCAAAGTTCGACTTCGTTCAGAACCGAAGTTTTCCTGAAATTCTAAACGAATTCCACTTCGTTAGAATCAATTCGCCCATCTCTAACCGTGACATAGTGAAACAGAACATGATTCATTTCCTTCAGAATCTGTGCATCAGGGCAATATTCCAATATGATAATGAACCCAAACACATCTCCAAGACGAACACTGCCTTGCTGAAGAAAATGAGGGTAAAGGTGCTGGACTGGTCAAGCAGGTCCTCAAGCCTAGACCCTATGGAGCATCTATGGGGCATCGTCAAATGGAAGGTGAAGGAGTGCAAGGTCTCTAACATCCCCCAGCTCCGTGATGTTGTCATATAAGAGTGGAAGAGGATTCTAGTGGCTGCATAGTGAACTCCAAAAAAATTAAGGCAGTGCTGGAAAATAATGGGGACAACACAAAATATTGACACTTTTGTCACTATTTGCCCATTTTCACTTAGGGGTGTACTCACTTTTGTTGCCAGCAGTTTAGACAGCTGTGGCTGTGTGTTGAGTTATTTTGAGGGAACACCAAATTTACACTGTTGTACAAGCTGCACACTGACTACTTTACATTGTATCAAAGTGTCATATCTTTGGTGTTTTCCCATGAAAAGATATAATACAATATTCACTTTTGTGAGTTACTATAGAATGAAAGCAATTGATATAAGATAGCAATTACGGAAAACAGTGAGATGCTCTGGGCAATGAGAGTTTTTTTCTTTAAGTTTTTTCCCCTTACCGACTTGTAATGTAAATGTATGTCATCATGCTAGAAAGGGAATATGGAGCGGACTCGCTTGCGGGTGTGGATGATTATTACAGCTGACACCCACTGTTACCATGCTCCAAGATCGCGGTGTCTAAATGATCAGTCTTCTTTTGTCATTCTGCTCTTTCTGAACAGGTCACGTGCCACTCATTTACATCACCGTTTGGAGGTGTACAGCTTAAAACGGTGGAGGCATGTGACCACTGCAGTCAATCAGCGGTTGCAGCAGTGCCATGCTCGTTCAGAAGTGATAACATGTCAACAGGAGATTGGAGAGATGCAGTGTTGGAACTGGGGACTGGAGAAAGGTGAGTGTAAGTTTTTTTTTTAATTCAATGGGGCCCAGGAGTTGGCTGTCAGATTTTATTAAGAAAACACAAAAACATATCAGCAGGACTCTACATATGATAAGAGACAGTTAAACAATGAATATATGAATTATTCAAGGTACATTTCTGCTACTTTTAGGATGCATAAAAATCTGAGTTTCTTAGTGCACATTTTGATCAAATCTGTGAGGGCCCTTCCACCAACGACAAGGTGACCTCAGTTCAGATATTCATTGTCTAGCTGTCTCTTAGGCATAATCTAGGGGTGCATTTTGGCACATAATTGCACTTCAAGACGCCTGAAATGCACCCACAGTTATTGTAATTCATAGCTCACAGTGTGTACTTCTAAAACGCCCGCCGTATTGTGGCATGTACAATATGCAAAATGATACGCCATGTGAAAATACCCTTAATGTATGCAGAGTCCTGCTGGTATGTTTTTGTGTTTGCCTTGTTTGTGGCCATATCAGTATACAGCTACAGCATTTTTTATAGAATTGCTTGGAAATGCTGATCATGAGATTATAAAAATGCTTTAAGAATCTATTTTTTTTTCAATAAATTGAATGATGGCATAAAAAATGACATCATTTCATTAATTAAATATAGACTTTTACCAAAATTAAAGGTATCTCCCAATTAAAATGTGGAATTTTGTGCAAGCAAGACAACGGCTACAATTCAACTTCATTGAGTTAATTATCCCTTTACCTGTGACATTGCCATAGGAATTATCTCTATGCTGTGACATTATCATGGTTATTATCTTAATGCTGTGAGATCGATGTGTGAATTATCCTTTTATTGTGACATCAGTTTGAGCATTTTTCCTGTACATTAAGGAAAGGCACATAGCACACAGGGAAGAGAATAATAATCTTTTCATGTGCAGAAGGTGGGTAAACCGGGTCCCACTTCTAGTATGGTGCACATGGAAAACAATAGAAAAGATGTTCTTTTTTTAACTACTTCATATTCTCCCACTTAGAAATTATGTTATTAAAGTAATCATTTGTTTTGCAGGAGACACAACTTGAATTCGGGAGCACAGCTTGTGCCCTTCTGTCAAAGGTTACATCCTCTGAGAGACTTTCCAGACTAGAGAATAGGAAAACACAAGACAAGGTCACGTTAATTTTTGAAAATTTTAGCTCCGTTCTCCTATTTTTAAAAATATCGTTAACTAAAAGTATAACCATAAAATGACCTGCTGTTTACATCAGATTTTTGTTGAATTTAGTTGCAGTTTGCCATTACTTTTACATTTTATGTCACTAATTTTCACAGTAACTACAGAAAGCAACCAATAGGCTGACATTTCAAGCTTTTGAAGATCCTGTGCTGTGTAAAGCAGGGCAAGGTCAACAGACTCATCTCATTATAATTTGCAGATGGGGGATTTAATGACAGATGACAGATCTATTGTACTAAGTCCTAGATAATGTAGTATAATAATAGTATACACATAGATAAAGCTGTGTAATGTAGCTTCAGTGCTACTATAGACTCCAATACACATTGGGGTAAAGTTGTGTGTGTGTGGTGGCCTCCTGACTCTTTCCTGAAGATGATGTTGGAGGACAGAAGGTTCGGGTGTGTTGAATGTCAGTGCCTCATCATTGCCAGAGCTGTCTGACAATGGCCTTCTCTTCTCTTTGGAAATGCATGCTCAACTGAGCTGACCTCATATGTCTATAGGGAAGGCCAGAAGAAGTAGTTTTTGGCCACCAGCCACCAGCTATAAACTGTATTGGCTTAAAGAAAACCATGTGCATTACATAAATGTGGATGGGAATACATACATTATTGTACATTATTCGTTGGGTAAAACTTTACAGTGAATTTTTTGGCCAACTGGGGACACATCATCATTGCATAAAATAAAATTGGCCATTTTGACATTTCCAGCCAATAGTAGTGAGTCCATGAACAGTCTTTTAGGATCGAATGTTTGTAGAACTTTCCAACAAAGATTGTTCGTTCTTCACCAGTGTTATTAGCTATGTATGACCAGTGTGAATGACCATATTGGCAATATGGACTAAAATGTGTATGGCTGTGTCTGGGAAAAACTCATTCACCAGCAATTACTGTATTTGTTCAATGGTTGTTCTATCTAATGTGTATGGCCACCTTCACTGGAGAGCTCTTTTCTCATCTCTTGCATGAATATGTATGCATACATATATGTATGTATTACTCTACTGACACTTTTCTGTCGATAAAGCTCCGTTTATTCAAGCTCACATAAAGCACACATAACCTGGTGCACTATACACACTGTAGGGAAGGAAGAAAATGTGTATTATTACATTTCTTTTATATTTTGTTCATCCATGAAAGACGTATTCAGAATATTCTTCTCATCACTCTGGGGGGAAAATAAAAAAGGATTAATCTTTTTCAGTCCACGCTTGTTTTTCAGAAATTACCACTGAGATTCACAAGTCAGCATTTGCCTTTTAAAAAAATAATTTAAACAAGATACAAAACTAGAAAAGTATTATCAACTTTTCTTAAAATTGTCACCACAAGTAAGTAAAGAAACAAGATTGCTTTGGAATTTTCTGAAACTGAACAAAATCACAGAGTAATTCAATCATAGCAATGACTAAAAGCATTATCATTAAGCAACATCTAAATAACAAATATTATAGCAATCAATTTGCCACAGCTCCTTCCTAACCTGTTTTCTCGTCTTCTGTGTTATGCAAGGGATGAACAACTGTTGTGTCTGAAACATTAATGTACTGACTAGTAGACTACACAAAAGTTTTAACATGAACTTATCCTAAGAAAACTGAGTTTTTATGTGAAGACCTTGCAAAAACTGCTGAAAAAAAGAACTGCTTTTCTTGGCGGTTTTATTTTTTTGCACTTTTTCAAGCCTTTTGAACATTTTTTGGAACGGTTGTTCAGTGAGTTTTGTAATGTATGTACATTTCTAAGACTTTTCCAGCCTAACAGTGGTGTTGACAAGTCACTCCCGGCTTCCTTAGGTCTAACGTTGCCATTTTGAGTGAGCATTGGCTACAGTCATGTCCCTTTGTTCCTGATGCAATGTTGCAATTGTTAACACATTTCTAAAAATGATCAATCACTTCCAATTGCACATCGGATTCCAGTAGCAATGAGGAACAGACACTTCTGCGAATAGAAAGTACGCAACTGAAAACAGTTAATGGGAGTTAGCCTTGCAATGTGTTGGGTCGTATCGCATAGAAGGGTAGTGTCCACAGGGTGTCCCTGCGACGCAGTTCCTTGGGCTTGCGGCCTTAACCTCATTGCGCTCCCTGCTGTAGCTCCAGGCGCGGCTCCCACCTAGGCGGCAGGTTCTGCGCCTTCGCCCACCAGGGCGCGCACAACGCGTAATCTCATCTCGATTTAAAAGGGACACGCGCAACGGTGATTTAAGCTCTTTCTAGTCCTTTTTGAACCTGAGCGCATCAATCCTGAGGCCTACAAACTTCCGCTTCCTCCTACTATGCCGCATCCCAAACTCCTTCCACGTCTCCCCTGCTGAAACCGACGTCGTATCGCTTCTCCGCGACCTGTAGCTGCATGGCTCCCGTAGCTACTTCCACTAATGTTTTAACGGTTAAAGGAGAATCTTACCCATAATGACAGTTATGGAGACCAGATTTTTCTTGGTTGACTGGTTGACTGGAAGGTGTTTGGGCCTGAGGAAAGGTCGTATGAGCCGGAGGACAACATCCTGGACCGCAACCTCCTGACAAGGCAGGCTAGAAAGAGGGGGAGGCCTAAGGGGGGGTGCTGTCACGGGTGTCCCTTCGACCCCCGTGTCGGGTCACGTGCACACCCGCATCCCAGCAGCGTCACCAACTGCAAGCGGTGCCACGACCCGGTCTTCGGGCTGCAGGCGCACTCGCAGCTCGGTCCCCTTACCTCCTCCTGCTGTACTCGCGAGCGGTATTGCATCTCGATTTAAAGGGACAGCGCACCGGTGATTGGTTTCACCAGGCGCTGATCCTATTTAAGTCCTGCCTCTTCCCTTTGATACTTGCCGAATCGATAGTGCAATGTGCCTATAGAGGAAGCGTTCCCGAAGTATCTTGTGTTTTTTACTTCCAGGTAACCGAATCTTCTGCCTCGGCCCTCCGTCCACGAACCTTGCCGTGAGCCTTCCTGACCTGTCTGCCTATCCCTGACTGACAAGCCTGCTTACCCATTCTGTACCATCCACACTCGTGCAGCCCACCGCAACAAGTCACATCAGCGGTAGCGACCTAGGTAGCCGCTTACTGCGGTCGGGCTCTGGTGAAAACCGGAACCGACTTAGACTCCACTCCTGAACGTGGCTCATAACAGCGCTTAAGTTTTCCAGAGCATCCCACTACCTCTGATCGTTACAGTATGTAAAGCTTTTTTTTGCTTTTATATCTAATTATGTAGTCGTAGGTATTTTCTCGCTACTACCGTGTAGTCGTAGGTAATTTGCCACTAATAATATATAATTGTAGGCATTTTTTGGGTAATAACGTGTTATTGTAGTTTTTTTTTAATAGCATCTAATTTTCAGTATTTTTTTGCTATAATACATCGTGTAATGTACTTTTTAAAATACGTATAATTGTATTTTTCTTTAAAAAACACGTCGTAGTTGTAGATATTTTTTTTGCTATTAAACGTGTCTACTTGTAGGATATTTTTGCGCTAATAACGTGTATAGTAGTATTCTTGTGTAATACGTTGTAATTTGTATAGGTATTTTTAAAAAAATAACATGTAATTTTTGGTATTTTTTGCTAATAACGTGTAATTTTAATTATTTTTTTAAGATAACGTGCAATGTTAGGGATTTTTTAACAGTAATGTGTAATTGTAGTTTTTTTTTTAGTATGCGACGTGTCATTTGATTTTTTCTAAATAAATTATTTTTGTCCTTTTTTTGCTAATAACGTGTAATTTACTTATTCTTTTTGTAGGATAAGTTAATGTAAGTGATTTGTCTCTATATAACGTTTATCCCGCTTGAGTCGTACAGGCTACTGAAAGGCGTTGCTACTGGGTCCACCCAATAAACGAGCTGCGGTACGAATGAAGACACATTGGACAATTGTATTCAGAATTGAGAAGGTGATAAAGTGTTGTCTTTTACTTTGTAAAGACTATATCAATGCCTTTCATACCACTGATTTCCATTTCTGTTATAGCGGAATACGATATATGATTATATACATATATTTTTTTTCCTTGTATTTCCCTGGAAATATCAAAAAAAAAAAAAAAAAAAAAAAAAATGTTTTCACATCACAAGAATGTCAATTGAGAGCTTCGATAGCTACTGAATTTGCTCCACACATTTAGTCAGATAGGATACATGGATGCGTTCATCCATCAATCCAGAGACATTACTGCTCATAACTTTTACGTATTACTTTTCCTCCCAATAACCTCGTTTTGATTCTATCTCCTGGTCATAGTTAGCTAAATGTTTGCGATTAAATGTGTATTTAATCTAAAGCTGTTTACACTGCGCTATGTTTTTTTTTTGTATGTTCTTATTTCCTGGCAACAGGAGGAGCTACAGTTCACTACACCGCAGTTTCCGTGTTGGACAAAGCCCACCATTGCCAAAAGCCGAGCGCTAACCCATAATCAAATCGACTTAGTACTCTACCCCCGTATGACTCGAGATATGTTTTATTTGATGGATTGTGTGTGGATTACTTGCAATTGATACCGGCAGCACTTACAAGCAATTGTGATGCCTAGCTTTGGCTACAGATAGCCGAAAGGTTTCAATCTGTAGCCGATTTCCCAAAAACGGTGGGTTGCAGTCAAGCGTAGTGAAGCACATACTAGTGCCGCACGCCACCACATGCACTCAGATCATAATTTTTTAATTATATTTCTAAAATATTATACTGTGTCCTGATGCAGTGCTGAGGCCAATCAACGATTGTTCAATTGGAACCTCAGGAAGTACTGGGGAACTCCGGGCTATTGCTAACAATACAATTTCGGTTTACAGTACTTCAGAATCAACTCACAGTAACACTACCATCTGCACTGCCCAGAACATCCCATGTAGTCCCCTATGGGATGGTCGCTGATGAGTCTTTCCCACTGAGGAACATGGATGTGCGGAGGTGGGTATTTAATGTTCGTTTAAGCCGCACACACAAATTTGTTGAATGCGCCTTTGGTAGTCTTTCGGCTAAGTGGAGGGTTTTCACTGGGTCACCGTGGATCTTGTGATAAAAGTGGCCTGTGTCTCACATAATTATGTATGGGATTATGAAATCACTTTTATTGATTCCACACTGTTTCTGCTAGTAGGCTGTCCTTCAGCTATAGCTTTCCATGTGAGAAAAAACTTTGCTGACTAGTTCATGAGTTCCCAAGGCACCGTGCGCAACTTGGCTGCCTCCATCCTTGTTCTCTCCAGCAGTGATGGCTGACTATGTTTTAACCATGTTTCCTGTCTGTCCCTAACATCTTCCCGACTACTGAATAAACCTGATCTTCACAGTGTGACATGTTTTTGTTTCAAATAAATATTTTTATCTTTTATTGTTCCAAAACAAATTTTTTGTTGATACCTCGACTTTTGTAGTCTTTGTATTAGTCTCCTTTCAATGATACCCCATATTTCATTTATCAAAAAAAATTATATTTTCTTAATTTTTGTCACATTTGTATAAAAAAATAGTAAAAACCTAAAAAGAAAATTACACTACATATATGCTTAAATCTTCAGTAGAAGCAAGACATACTTATTTCTAGGACCACTTTTTATGTAATGTACAATACAATAACACAAAGTGTAAAAAAATATATTTTAATATCAATTTTTTATAATAAGGAAAAAAATTATTAACCCTTCAACCAACAACCCAAAAACCCATTAATAAAGTGCAAACTCTATTAAAAACATTAAAACCCCAAAAAGTATAAGTCCTCATAGCTGGGTGAAAAATGGGAGGGAGAAGAAGATGTACCAGTTTGGGATTGGGAGATGTATAGGTACCCACTGCTGTAATATTGGTGTTGTAGGTATGGGTGATATCTTGCATCCCCAGCAGAGGGCAGGTATTGAGGTTGAGGCAGTGGTATTATAGATTGAGGAGGTGGTGGTTGGTGCACAATCGGATTTGGATGCAGTGGTAGGGGGGTTGTGGAGGTACAGGGGGATAGAAAGAGGCATTGGTCCATGGGAGTTCAGCCTGAACATGGCTAATGAGGGCATGTGGAAAAGTTGCCCCCTCCATCCCTGCCATCCACTGAAGACCAGAGACGAGGAGACAAATATCGCTTGTGCATATGGGCAAGTCAAACACTGTTGTTGAGAGGAGGTAAAAGCCCATGTAGTGGTCTCTTTGTGATATTTGGATCTGGCGGCAGCAATGTGCTAAGCAATATGCATATAAATCACAGCTTTCATCTCCATCAACATGCTTTATATATGAGAGAGTCCGTTCCTCCACCTCAAGTTCTCTCTCCCTTCTATGGCGGGTTCTGTTGCTGACTTGTCAAGTGGAAGAGGTTTGTGTTGAGGTGCAGACACATGGTCTTGGGGTGGCCTCTTGGATGGCACCAGCAGCAATGCAAGATATTGTTGTTGCTGCAGAGGGCGCTGCTGAAGCAGGCGTTGTCATAGGGGACCTGGAGAATGGAGAGTCCACCCATTAAGGTCCTGGCAGGTCATCTTCCCCCTCTGACAGCCATGAAAGGGGTGGTTTCCCTTTAATCTGCTGTAATTCTTCAGCTGCAGGGACCGGCGCCATCGGTATGCGCACATTGCCAGATGTCTTATGGACTGAATAAAAAATTGATAATGATGTATGTTATAATCATTGAACAACCGTTACATAATTCGTAATTACCTAAAGGTAGAGTCCACTCTGAGGCAGGAGGAATGCCAGCTCCTCATGAACTGGCATCTTTGGCCAACGGGAGGGAGAGGCCCCAATTTTATTCCTTCAAATGTTGCCACTTCTGGAAGCGGGCACGCACAGTCCTTCAACAGTTTGACATTGTTAACTGTTGACAATAGAAAATAAGGTTTAAATCGCTAGCTTACACAACTCAGTCATTAAGGCCATCTAAGCATTCTGAGTTCCACACGGTGACAGCACAAGAGCCGTAGACATGCATTAGCGTTGACGTGCTTGTGCTTACATCAGGCCTGCAGCCTCTATGTGGAAAATGTGCAGATTTGACTTTGCAGAACAGACACGGGCCAAGTCTTGACTAAAAAAAAAAAAAATATGAATGAATTTTAAGCAGATGCACCAAAAAAAATTCCAATATAAATATTAAAATTCACTTATGGATCATCCCCCGTAGTCTACTGTCATACTCTCTCCAGTCACTCGGGTACAGGGCCTCACACACATCCTCCCACGACTTGTTTTTCAAGATGCAATTACCGTAGCCTTAGGTGCTCTTGTCCAAGAGCTCAGGTTGAATATGTTCCTGAACCAAAAGAGAAAAAAGAAATTAACACTATAATTCAGTAAAATCAATAACAAAAATTATATTCTGCAACATAAAGTGTAGTCGTAAAGATCTGTGCTAATCACATGGCATGCAACTGCACAAAAAAGTTTAATCGTACTGAACAATAATGACCGCATAGCATGCAACTGCACCTACAAGTTAAAATGTGCTGAGCAATGCAGACCACATAGCATTCAACTGCTCAAAAAAGTTTAACTAATGATGACTGCATTGCCAAAAATGTTTTTTAAAAAAGCTTTTTCCAAAAACATTTTCTTCCCATAAAAATAAAATTAACACAACTGCATACGTTTATAACTCACCCTCATTAAATAGCTCCCCACAACAAATATCCATTATATGTGGTAAGAGATTGCTTTGGTGCAGTGCTCACTTTCCATGTGGCCAGCAATAAACACACCCACAATATATGGGACCTATGTGCCATATTTAAACCCCCCAGGCTGTTTTTCAACGGAAACCCGCCAAAAAACATGACAAAAGACGTCCGACGGTTTACATAGACTCCTGTAGCAAATTTTCTGCTGGACGCCATCGGTTTTACAGGTTCCTAAAACCGCCGACACCAGAAAACGATCGGAAAAAAAAACCTCTCTGTGTAGACTACAGGTAATTTTTTGTATTAATGTCTATGGTCTAGTTTTTCAGTCGGATTTTCAGAGGTTTCAAAATACTAAAACCGTTAAAAATCCGATGTTGTTTTTGTGCTGTGTAAACAGAGCCTAATAAATCCCAAAAAATACATACTCACCGTTCCACTCCACCGTTCCAGTGCTGCAGCTGTCGGCGGTGTCCTCCGGTGTCTGTTTTAAATCTGGCGGCTGTTGTCAGTTTGTAGCTTCAGTGATTATATGCTATTTATTCTGACATCCCTGCTACCAAGCTGTTTACTTCTGAACGACAATATTAGGCCATGTTCACACGGCTTAAAATGGGCCGTATTCTCGTCCTAATTACGCCGAAATGCGCAAATTACGGCTGAAACGGCCTTTCATTACGGTAATACTCACCACTCTCATAGAGAACTATGGAGTTCACGTTTCCTCTAACCCCCCGCTCGAATCCGCCGGGCGGGAGCATAATTGACATGTCACATACCCTAGTGGTGTATACGCGCCGCTAGTAATGATTGTCTATGGGCCGGCGAAGTGCTGGCCCCCCGCTCCCTCCCCCACTACCGCCCCGCCCCCGTCCCGCAGTTAAGCCGTGTGAACCTAGCCTTAATGGAATGTCATGTGACCACAGAACCTACTGATTGGCTGCAGCGGTCATGTGATATTCAGATCAACCGAATGTGACCCCTTTAACATAAGGGAGGAAACAGGGTAAGTGACTGAGACTGAAGGGAGGGAAGAAGACAAACAAAGCAGTAACTTACAAATGAAAAAAGACAGACAACTTCTTTAAAAGCCTTAGAAGGCAGGACAAATGGGTGTGGCTTCAGATACTTCCATGAAAAGCCCAAACTGATCTTCTGGGCTCAATATTGTTTCTGTTGTGTTTTCTTTGTGTCTACGCACAAAAAACCATTCAGCTTCCAGTCATCAAACAACTGATTTGGAACTGCAGAAAGCTCATTGAAAATTTAATCAGAGTATATTACAAAAGTGGCTTGCTATGGGAGAAGTGTTTTTTACAACACTTTTTTTCCCATTGGAAAACCCCATTAACATGTAATTTGCAAGTACATATAGGGCCAAATTATTATCTGTTTCTTCATGGTGAACATACTGCTGAAAATGTACTTACACAGTTTACATAATGTAGCTAGGGGCCTAGAAGGCGGACATCTGGACTAGAGAAACTGTCAATCACTTTATGTAGAAGGTGTAAACAGTACTTTCACATTCTGTTTTTCTTCTCTGATTTTTTCTCAGAAATCATGTTCCAAATCATATAACCCTATATATCACAGAGTTCAGCTTCTCTTTCTCCATCATATAACTCTATATATCACAGAGCTCAGCTTCTCTCCTCTATCAATGTAAACCCTATATAATCAAAGAGCTCACTTCTCCTCCTCTATCATATAACACTATATATCAACAGACTCAGCTCCTCTCCTCTATCATAATATCCCTATATATCACAGAGTTCCGCTCCTCTTCTCCATCATATAACTCTATATATCACAGAGCTCACATCTCACCTCTTCATATAACCCTAAATGATCACAGAGCTCAGCAGCACTCCCTCTATCATATAACCCTACTACATCACAAGAGCTCAGCTGCTCCCCTCTATCGTATAAATCCTATATGATCCACAGAGCTCAGCTTTATTCTCCTCCATCAGTTAACTCTATATATCCAGAGCTCAGCTTCTCCTCCTCTATCATGTAACCTCTATATAATCACCACGCGAGCTCAGCTCCCTCTTCCTTCTATCATAGAACCCAATATCACAGAGCTCAGCTTCTCTCCTCTATCATATATCCCTATATATCAGAGAGCTCAGCTTCTCTCCTCTATCATATAACCCTATATATCACAACCTCAGCTTCTCTCCTCTATCATGTAACCCTATATAGCACAGAGCACAGCTTTCTCTCTATCATCTAATCCAATAGTATCACAGAACTCAGCCTTTTCTCCTCCCAATCATATAACCCTACAAACCCTATATATCACAGAGCCAGCTCCTCTCCTCTATCATATAACCCCAATATATCACAGAGTCCCAGCTTCTCTTTCTCCTATACTAACCCTATATATCACAAGAGCTGAGCTTCTCTTCTTATAGATTTAACCCTATATAATCAACAGAGCGCATCTTCTCTCCTCTCATCATATAACCCAATATATCACAGAACGCTCACTCATCCTCCTCTATCATATATCCCTATATATCACAGAAGCCAGCTCATCTCCTCTATCATACTAACCAATATAACTGTATCACAAGCTCAGTTCTCTCCTCTATCATCATAACCCCAATAATATCACAACTCAGCTCATCGTCCTCTATCATATAACCCCTATATATCACAGAGCCAGCTTCTCTCCTCTATCATATAACCCTATATACACAGAGCTTAGCTTCTCTCCCTCCATCATTATCCTATATATCAACCTAACTCAGCTTCTCTCCTTCATCATTTAACTCTATAATCACAGACTTCAGTTTCTCTTTTCTCTATCATCATAACCCTAATATTATCACAGACTCACTCTCTTCCTCTATCATATAACCCTATATATCACAGAGCTCACTTCTCTCCTCTATCATCTTAACCCTATATATCACAGAGCTTCAGCTTTCTCTTCCTCTATCATGTAACCCTATATATCACAGAGCTCAGCCTTCTCTTCCCTCTATCATATAACCCTATATATCACAGAGCTGACTCTCTTTTCTCTATAATGTAACCCTATATATCACAGATCTGAGTTCTCTTTCTCTATAATTTTAACCCTATATATCCACAGAGCTCAGCTTCTCTCCTCTATCATATAACCCAATATATCTCAGAGCTCACTCATCTCCTCTATCATATAACCCCTATATATCACAGAGCTTCAGCTTCTCTCCTCTATCATAATTACCATATTATTATGTATCACAGAGCATCAGTTCCTCTCCTCTATCATATAAACCCAATATATCACCGAGCTCAGCTCATCCCTCTATCATATAACCCTATACTATTTCAACAGAAGCTCAGCTTCTCTCCACTAATCATATAACCCTATTAATCACACTGCGCTTAGCTTCTCCTCTCCTCCCATCATCTGATAACTCCTATATATCACCTAACTCAGCTTCTCTCCTTCATCATTTAACTCTATATTTCACAGATTTCATTTTCTCTTTCTCTATCATATAACCCAATATATCACAGAGCTCAGCTCATCTCCTCTATCATATAACCCTATATATATCACAGAGCTCAGCTTCTCTCCTCTATCATGTAACACTATATATCACAGAGCTCAGCTTCTCTCCTCTATCATGTAACCCGAATATATCACAGAGCTCTTAGCTTCTCACCGTCAACAAATACACCCTTATATCACAGAGCTCAGCTTTTCTCCTCCATCATATTAACCCTATATATCACAGAGATCAGCTGCTCTCCGCTATCATGTATAACCCTATATAATCACAGAGCTCAGCTCTCTCCTCAATCAGATAACCCATATATCACAAGCTCAGCTTTTCCTCCATCATATAACTCTATAATCACAAGCACACACCCTCTCCTCTATCACTTGTAACCCTAAAAATCACAGACTCAGCTTCTCCCTCCCTCTATCATATAACCCTATATACACAGAGCTCAGCTTTTCTCCGCCATCATATAACTCTATATATCAAAAGCTCAGCGTCTCTCCTCTATCATGTAACCCTAAATATCACAAGAGCTCAGCTTTCCTCTCTCTATCAATATAACCCTAATATATCACAGAGCTCAGCTCCTCTCTTCCTCTATCATGTAACCCTAATAATATCACAAGAATTCAGCTTCTCTCCTCTATCATATAACTATATATCACTATAGCTCAGCTTCTCTCCTCCATAATGTAACCCTATATATCACAGAGTTCATCTTCTCTTTCTCTATCATATAACCCTGTATATCACAGAGTTCCGCTTCTCTCTTCTATCATATAACCCTATATATCATAAAGCTCAGCTTCTCTTCACTATCGTATAACCCTATATATCACAGACCTTAGCTTCTCTCCTCTATCATGTAACCCTATATATCCACAAGAGCATCAGCTTCTCTCCTCTATCAGTAACCCTAATATCACAGAGCTCCAGCTTCTCGCCCCTCTATCATATAACCCTATATATCACAAGCTCCGCTTTTCTATCTCTCCCTCCTATCATATTAAACACATTAATCACAGATCACAGCTTCTCTCCCTCTATCATATAGACCTATACAATCACAGATCACAAGCTTCTCTCCTCTATCACATACACATATATCACAGAGCTCAGTTCTCTCCTCTTCAAAAACCCCTTATATATCCAGAGCTCAGCTTTTTTCCCCTTTAATTATAACCCTTATATCAAGAGCCAGCTGCTCTCCTTATAAATATAACCCTTATACACAAGCTAGTTTTTTTTCTCCTCTCCTCGTTCATAATGATATGGTTAAATAACTAATACAAAAGTAGTGCAAGTAAGGTAAAGTGCACAAAATTGAAAATCCTTGGCCCTCCCTAGCCATTATGTTGCAATTTAACATCCAATATCTATGATGACACCAATTTTTAAAATTTCCTTTAAGAGATTCTAGTAGTGTGGTGCTAGAAAAACTGTGATTTCAGCTTATTGACTTTTGTAGACTTGAAATGGGAGCATGTGGCAACATTGCACTAAGACCTTAGTTTTTAGGTTTTGAGTTACATTACCCATCTGGGGTGGAGTTTTGGGACAGCGGAGGACCATGTACTGGGTTAATTGAAGGGGGGATTCTGGGGTCCCAAAAAAAGGGGGGCCCACTTCCCCTTTGAGTTTCCCTAGCAAAATTCCCAAAGTTGGGTGAAAATGCGGGGGGAATTTCTCAGAAATGGCCCCCCCTAGTGGGCATGCTTCCTACCAGCAGGAGACAGCCCAACTAGTATGGGGGTGGATGGGAATGCGGTAGGAAAAACAGTTAAGTTGTAGGGAATCTTAATCGAAGACATAAATAATTTGTCCCCAGGCCCCCCTCAACCCGAATGGTTTGCTGTTCCCGGGGCCAGGGTTGGGCATGTGGTGGACGGGGAAAAAATTTATGGGAGGGGCTGGTGATGCCCCCAGCTGTTGGGGTCCATTTTGGGAAAACCAATGACAGAATACAGGGTAGGTGGTACCCTAAAGAATAATTTTAAAAAGAACGGGCCAAGCAAAGGGGAAGGGACCTCAAGGTTGGTTTCGGAATATGCCGGGCCATCCCCTATTTCGGGAAAAAAGAAGCGGGAGCCAGGATTAAATGCATGGCAAAGTTTTGGGTGTAGGACAGGGGGGTTTTTTGGGTTCTTAGAGCACGGGGGCTACTTTTCATTGGGTTTTAAATCTTTTTTTTACAGAAAAAATTGCATAATGGAAGGGGGTTGCTGTGCGGGGGGAATGAAATTCTAAAGGGGTGCGGGAGTTTTTAAAACAGGGATGGGGAGGGGGGACAATATAGAAAATGAAGGGGTAGATAGTTGAGAGTGGCAACTTTTAGGGGTTGAAAGGGGGAGGGGGGGAGGGGAGTAGACCAGGGAAAAAGGAGACCCCAGTGTTGAAAACCCACATTGAAGATATAGGTCCCCCACAAATTCATTAAAACCTCATGCATCACTAACGTGTAAAAATAAAAAATGCTGTCTACAAAAGGGTTAATGTATAGCCCCATGCCATCTCCCAAAGAATGTTAATCAATCCCGTCACTGAACGGAAACGTTTAATCCAATGCTGTCAAATGATGGGTAATGTATGACCCCGCGTCTAATAAACATGTTAGATCAAATCCCAAACCTTGACGAAAGTGTAAGACAAAAGGGAAAATTTAAAAATTCATTCACAAATCTAAAGTCTTGAACCCAAAAATGGGGAACTAGGCGCTGTTGTAGGGAGCTATTGATGTGGTAGGTATTGCTGAAACATGGCTGATCCTCACATGTTTGGGGGCGGTAACCCTTCAGTTTTAATCTATTTGAAAGACAGAGCGAACAGGGGGGGAGGGATTTTGTGTTTTTGTATGTAAGGAGCGATTGAAGGCAAATGTGAAAGGGGAAATAAGGGGGGAAAAGTAAAAGTGTGGAAACAGTGGGTGGAAAAAAAGGGGGGGGGGGGGGGTTAATGCAGAAAATTTTATTTTGGGTAATCTAATCCCCGAACATCAGGAGAAAAAAAACAGTATAATCAAATGGTCGGGCACACAGGCAGGTAAGTGGTAAAAAGGGGTACTTTAATTATCAGGATTGAGGGGGTCACGGTTCTGCATAAAACTAAAAAAGGGAAAGGATTTTCCCTCAATTTTTTAGGGGATAATTTTATTGGGCAGTTTTGGGGAAACCCATAGAAGTGTGCTTGTTGGTTCTGGTCATTTCAACAAAGCAAAAACTTTCGGAGGGGGCCCGGGTTTTCTGAAAATCTGGGTTTAACAGTGACCACAATATAATTTATTTTAGCATAAAGGGAAAAAAGAAAAACAGAGGGGAAGGGCCAAAAACCTTTAATTTTAAAAGGGGCCCCAAAATTTTCCTCATTGGGGGATAAAATACGGGAATAGCTGGGGCAGTATTAGCAAATAGTAATATAGAACCAAATGGGAGGTTTTAAAATAATTTTGGGGGACATTTATTGCAAAATATTTTCCAGGGGTAAAAAAGTATAGGCGACTAAAACTAAACCAACATGGTTCTACCTTCTGTTAGGGGGGAAATAAACAATAAAAAAACAAAATATAAGTCAGGGGGTGGCATAGCCTTTAAAAAATTACAGGAGCTTAATAAAATCTGTAAAAAATCTTTAAAAAGCAGAAAAAAAACAAATGAAAGGCAAGTGGAAAAGGAAGCAGACTAACCCCAAGAAATTTTTTAAAGCATTAAATGCAAAAACCCAAGTAGAGCAAGTGGGGACCCTTAAAAAACCTTTTTGGGGTGCTGGACAGGCCAGGAGAAGGCGGAGGTACTAAAATAGGTTTTTAGCTCAGATATATATCAATGAGAAAGTAGTTGATGGGGGTGGGCCCAAAGTGAGAATGGGTGGTCCCGGTACTTTTAATAACCATCTGCTAAAATTTAAATTTGGGCCATGTAAAAAGAAAGTAAAGTTAAATAAATGAATGTGAAAAAGGCTCAGCCCTGTGGCATACACCCAAAGTTTTTTAAAGAGCTCAGTCGTCATTTTCTGTCCCTTGTAAAGAATTTGAGATCCCCGGTGCTGGGATAGTACCCGGAGCTGGCGCAAGGCAAAAATAGTTCCCCTCTTCAAAAAAAACCCAAAATCTTTCCCAGGGAATTATAGACCAGAAAATTTTTCACTGTTGTGGGAAAAAATGTTTTTAGGGGGTCATAAGGACTATAACAGGGAAATTTTGGGGAAATACAATATTATTAGGATTGCCGCAAAGATTTTTTAAAGGACAGAACTGTCAGACCAATCTATCGTCTTTTTTAAAGGGGGAGTAAAGTCGGATAGCGGGGGCCCTTTTTTAATTGTGTTTTTTTGACTTTGCAAAAGGGGTTTTTACATGTCCCGTAAGCTTTGTTAGGTAATTAAATCTTGGGTTTGAAACAGGGGTAATTGGATTAAAAACTGGCTGTTGGACTACTCAAGAGTGGGGGTAAAAAGACTCCACTCTGAGTGGTCCCGTTGTGAGGGGTGGGCAGGGCCATATTGGGGCCTCTTTTTTTAATGTATTTATTAACCCATATAGTGGGAAGGATCAAAAGCACGGGTTTGATTTTTGCAGATAAAAACCCCCAAATTAAAGAGGGGATGCAATCTATGGAAATTGGATAAATTGCAACGACCCGGACACACCCAGTGCTTGGGATCACTTGGGAAATGGGGTTCAATTTGGTAAATTAAAATTCTGCATTGGGGAAAAAAATCTACAGGGACATATTCTAGGGGGAAAAAAAACTTGGAGAATTGTTGTTGCAAAAGATCTGGGCGTTCTTGTAGACAAGAAACGAACAGCATGCAATGTCAATCAGCGCTCTAGGGAAGAAATATTGGGTGTATTAAAAGGGGCGGACTCCGGGAAAGGATGTAAATTTACGCTGACAAAGCATTGGTGCGACCTCACTTAGAAATGTGTTCTTTGGGCCTCTTTTTTAAAAGATGTTATGGAGCTAAGAGAGTACAAAAACGAACAAAAAAATTTAAAGGGGGTGGAGCATCTTTTTGAGGGGAAGGGTTTGTAGAATTGAACTAAATTTTGCTTGAGAAAAACGGGGTTGGGGGGGGGGATGATTTAATTTGTATAAAATTAAAGGTACTACAAAAAGTATGGGGGAAAAAAATTTTTTCATTAAAGGGCCCCCCAAAAAGACAAGGGGATTCCCTTTGATAAGAAAAAAAGGGGTTCAATCTCCAAGGAGAGGGTTCTTCACTTAGAACTGGAATTTTTTTGGGGGGAAAAGCCCCTGAGGGGTGGTCCAGCAGGAACTGTGAGATTTTAAGAAAGGCTTAGATACCTACCTGGAATAAAGAATAATTTAAGCATATGTAGCTATGTAATTCTGGGGTCCTGGCATGGAGGCTCCCCGGGGGCAGAGTACGGGCTCCACTGGGCGATTGGGGTTCTTTCCTTGTGGGTTCCCGGATTACCAGTGGGGGGGCTGGGCCCTTAAAATCCTTGGGCTCTCTCCCTTCACCCACATTTTCCCCCCCTTGGTTTAAATTGATGGCAGTGTCTTTTTCAACCCTCTAACTATGTAACTATGTAACTATGTAACTATCTCAAAGATAATTGTCCTTGTAAGTCTATGTATGTCTAGGTTGTTCTCTAATCATAAGAACTAATAATCCCTGCTTACGTTCCTTTTATTTCCTCTACATACTGTGATGTCTTTATAGTCTCTAGAACAGTAAGAAACACATGGTATGTCTACTGGTATATCTTCATGACAATGAATGACATTAAGTAATGAAATAGGCATTTATTGGCACAACTGATTGTCACTGATAGTAACTAAACATTGTGGTTATGAAGAAAATCAATTTTAATCCATAGCTGAAATTGCATATTGGCTAGTGCAAATTTCCTGTTTATCTTGGGATATATGGATGGTAATTGCAATAAAACGTGATCTATGAACTTAAAGCAAAAAAAATCACCGGGGACGCATCATTTTAAAATCTGATTTTTGTTCCCCTTAACAATAAGTCTTCAAATGCTCCCTATAGCTGGTAATAAATTGCTTTCGTTAAAAGGTATGGGTCAATTTACTTTTCTATTAATACATACAACTGAATAATGGGTATGTTGTACGACCTTTAATTGACTCAGTGCTAAAGGGTATATTGCTGGAAATTGTAAGAATGTCTGTGTAACAATGATGGAGACAGCTAAGAATATGTTTGTGGTAGATATAGATGTCATAAGACTTAAGTACATTTAGAGTACAAATGTTTTTTTGCTGCCTAAATGACACAAAGATGTTAAAATTCGACTAATGTATATGACATACCCTATTTCCCTGTAAAAAGCATGTTTATTTTATTTTTTCCCTAAGGATGCATAGGTCTTTTTTTCAGGGGAGTTTTTTTCCCCTGAAAAAGAATTTAAAATTTAAACCTCATGAAGTAAAAGGGACTGAAATACAAACATTCCAAATATTTCAATGCAAAATCAAAGCATTTTACCTGAAAATCACTTTTTTTAAAAAGGGGGGCCCAAGTCGGCACATGACGCTTGATGGATAAAATCACTGTGAAGACAGCTTGGCTTCTGAGTGGGGAGTCCCCTGTGAAAGGGGGGGGCCTGTAAGTCCATCATGACACCCCAGGAGCTTGTCTATAGATGTCTGTGTGCTGTGGGGGAAAGAGGCTAAAGGGCAACAGGTAAACCCTGTTCACTTTTCTTTCATGTGCTGTGTTGCTGTCTGTATGTCGAGATACTCAGATCACATGTAAAGCAGCATGCCCTCAGTCCCCCTACAGAGTTGGTGTTTTCCACTGCTTTGTGGATCTCCTGACTTACAAAGTGAAAGTAAAAAGTGGTTCCCCTTAAAACTGAGGTAAATCCCCGGTTGTTAAAGACATTATTGAGAAAAGTCTACTTTCATCTACCATTCAATTTGTGTGTATTTGTGTGGAGGTGATAGGTGCTCTTGTAGCAATGACTGCCGCTAGGGCTTATTTTCAGGGCAGGCCTTATATTTCTAAGCTGGAAAAAGCTGGTCTTATTTTCGGGGACTGTCTTATTTTCGGGGAAACACGGTAGTAACAATAAAAAAGAAAGATTTTTTGAGGCAGCCATTAGCCCTCATGTTAGAGAACAAACCTTCCTTTTTCATTTATCATTGACCAATAGCCTCCTCTTTCTGCCTTCTCCATCTTGTTATAGTCATAGGGCCAAGTATAAAAAAAATAACTGCTTTATGGGTGGGTGGGGGGCCTTATGTAAGTTTATGGATGTTTATCTTGGATGGCTCCTTCAGTAAGTGTTTGGGGGTGATGATAAGCTTCATAAACCAGTATATGGGTGGTTCTGGTCATATAGTCTTACAATTTGATTGTCTTACAATTTAAAAAATGAGCCCCTGTATAGCAAAAAAGAGTCCCCACACAGCTCTAGTTATTAGCCTCAGAAAATAGTAATTTGAAGCACAATTTAAAAAAGGTTTATTTTTAAGTGAAAAACAAAATAAAAAAAAAACAATAAAAATTTCCCAAAGCATCAACTGCTACGAATAAAGAAAAACTCATTTACAGATGTGGCAAAGTTCTTTTGGCAGTGATATCTTACTGTATCATGATATCTGGTCCTAGATCAAAATAAAAGCTACTGAGAAGTATTGAAAAAATCGAGATGTATTTTTTCCACAGATTTATAGTGTGCAAATTTTTTGTAAATTGTTACTACACCATGAACCCCATATAAAAAACCTCCAAAAATACCAATTTTTTTTTTTTTCCATTTTTTTCCATCACCCCTCCCCAATTTCCAAAAACATTTTATGGTACATAACACATAAATTAAAAAACCCCAAAATTTGCTCCCCACAAATGTCAAAAAGTCAACCCAAAATAAAAAAAAAAAGGAATTAAAAACAAAAATAAGAAAAACGAATGCAGGCCATTAAGGGGATTTAACAAGCATTTTTTGTTATCTGTGATTTGCTTTGAAGTAAAAATGCTGACTGAACATTCTTGGGTGCGTTTAAAAGGGAAAGACCAAATCCCATCGGATTTTCTGACCTGTTTTTAGTTTTTTTTTTTTTGTCTGGGGGGGGGACGGTTTTTCCCGTGGTTTGCGGATTAAAAGCTCCCCAGATGTTCATTCCCCCAAAAAACTAGGCAGAAGAATGAACATGTTCTAAGTTTTTTCGGACCAATGGGGTGTAAAAAAAACGTTTCCAGGGAAAATCCGTGCAGAGGGACTGCTGCAGGTTTTTTCTATTAAGTCTATGGGGGGCATTTTCAAAAAGTTTGTAAAAAACCTCAAACCATCTGAAAAACCAACCAATCCCCTTGCCGTGGGGACAAGCCCTTTGAGTTTTGGGGTTTCATAATTTTTTTTGCAAGGAGATTTATGCTGGGTTTTTTTCTGTGGTACAGTTTGTTTTATTATTTTTAAAGTCATGCAAGCGTTGTACTTTGACTAAACCTTTTTTTATACTGCATGTGACTAAAACGCCCTCCCCCCCTAGCAGTATGCAAAACTGGTTGTTTAAATAGGAGCCAGGATAGAAAACAAGGAAAAAAGGGTTCCAACTTTTTAGGTTCAATTTTTTCTTTTTTTTAAATTTCTATTAGACCCAAATCTTTTGTTGTGCCATTTGGCGTTAATAGAAAAAAAAAAGGAAATGAAGACTCCAATAAAAGGCTGCACCTGAGAGTCAAATAAAAGTTTTTTTTGTAATTTTCTGTGTTGATCAGTAATGCATTCCATGTATAGTCTCCAGCGAGATCATTAAAGGTCCATTTTCCCGGGAAACAACAACTCCCAAAATATTTTACCATTGTTAGGTAACTGAGAATGTAGGCTCACATGTTAACACAGAGGGTTTCAAAGACTTCTTTTTTTTTCTTTCTATAAACTTATTAAGTTTATGGTGTTTACCCCCAATAGTAGTACGAAAAAAAAACCCCAAAAAATTGCCCCTTCATTAGTAGGTTTGGTTTTATTGGACCCCCAAATCCCGGAGAAATCCAGGGTACAACCCGGTTGCCTTCACAGGTCCTGCTTAAGCTCCTAAAAGGCCTTCTCTGCTTCGGTAGACCACTGAATCATGGTTGACTTTGTCCCTTTTGTCAGATCAGTCAATGGAACTGCTGCAAGCCTGGGGGCAAAGCGCCTATAGTAACCAACATCAGTTTTTCCTAGGGGCCCAAAAACGAGGGGAGGGCCAAATTAGAGTTATCAAACTCCCTGAGACCATAAGTCCTGAAACTAGGGTCCCATTTACAGTTATCTGACATATGTGGGGTCCCTCCACATTGGTTGATATGGAACTACAAGCAAGCTGCACAAAGAGGGAACTGCAGCGGGCCACAAAACAGTCCATAGATTCAGTGGTGACATATGACCATCAGATGATCTCCCTGGGAATCCCTTTGGTCACCGGGTGTGACCTGCCCCTCGCTCTGATGCAACACTCTTGTGGGATTTTTTGGGCCCCGGTTTTGAGTGTCCAATTTCTCTATCTACAGCATGGGGACTCAGGTTTTCCCCGGGGCCCCCCCGGGATTTTTTTTATGCGTGGAACCTCTCCACCAGTCCCACCAGGTCATCTGTTGTTTGGGAGTCGCCCTGCATAGCCCAGCACTGTACGCTTCATGGGAGTGCATAAACCGGTCCATCAACACCCGCTCCACTACTTGGGCTGTGACCTCCAAATTTTTCCCATACTATACGCCCAGTGGTGTACTTTCTGAGCTTGGACCACCAAAGTAACGCCAAGGCGTGACAGGATCTCAGTTTTATTTGGTATCTTTTTCGTCCACAGGGGCCAAAAGGCTATAAAGGCCTTTTAGGGGTCTCCATTAAAAAAGGGGGCCCGGTTCTTGCCCCTTTGTAACAACAGCTTTTCGTGGTCAATCCTGCTCAAAAATGAAACCCGGGCCTTCTAACACAATGCCTGTCATCATGAGTAGGCAACGTTGAATTTTCCTGGCCCTGTAAGGACATCTGCTGGATCAGCAGCTTATTGGTCTCTTGTTGAGCCTACATGGGGGTCTTTTTGAACTCCTGTTGCTGGGAACTCTTGCTTTTGTTGGGGGTTTGCCTGACAAGGGGGTGTTTTGATCCCCATCCACCCCCTGCTTTGGACGGGGCTCTGTGCTGCGGCCTTGAACTAGGACATTTAACCGGCTACCCTGTTTTTTGCCGGGACCCCCCTCCAAATTGGGGGAAATCAGCTCTATTGGTAGTTTAAAAAAAACAGCGGGAAATTTGGGCCCTTTCCTTTTAAAGTAGGTTTGGGCTTTTATTTATAGAAAAAGCAGTGTTTACCCGGGCTTGATTTTTTTATTATCCATATAATAGATCCCGGGGGAAAATGGTTATTTATCTCTCCAAAGTAGCGTAAACTATGGGAAGATATGTAATAGTTTGCAGTCAGCACTCAGTCCATATGGCAAAAAAGGAAAATCAGGTTCTTTATTAGAAAATTCAAGAAAAATCATAGCCAGGGAACTAAGGCGTTTTAAAAACCCCGGGAAAAGGAAACAGAAATAAATTGTTGGGTTTTCAAAATGGGGGGAGTGATTTTTATTGAATTTACAAAATTAAAAAGGATTTATTTTGTTTTTTTTGGGCTGTAGGGGACTAAAATGCTGACCACAAAGGATTTCATATGTTCTTAGCTTTTTTTTTTAGGGGGGCAAAAACAAAAACCAAAACGAAACTTTGGTTTGACTTTTTAGCAAAAAAAGTCATACAGTCTGTATTCAGTAACTCACAGTCACAGTTTAGGGCTTTCTCCCCACCAGGATCAGGGAAATGTGGCAAATTTAAAATATTTGCTGTCTCGGTATCTAAAAATTTTCCCCAGTGACAAAATTTCAGAAAGGGAAAAACCCCCACCACGCTAAAACCCCGCTTCAGGTTTCATAGCCCAAAAAAACAGGCCTTTGGGCCCAGGAAACATGGGAATGGCCTCCCACCCCGCTCTTTTAAAAGTCTGGTTAAAAACAGACCCCGGGCCAAATTTCTTAACAGTAGCTATGCAAAATTAATTTTTTGTCCCGTAACCCAAAGGAATTTCCGGGGCAAATGACTATCAGCTTTACCTCACCAAGGCCAAGCATCTCTTTGACACATTTCGGCAGTCCACCACGGCACCTTGTGCCTTTTCACAGTATGTACTGAGCTTGATTTCCCGGCAATTGGGGTACCTAGATTTGTTCTTTTTTATTTATTAAGTTAGTTTTGGTGGTTTTTTTTTATTAGTTTTTAAATGTAGCTCTAGAAATATTTATGAACTGAGTTTTTCGGGTATCCGGGTTTTTATTTATTGGGTTTTGTTTTTGGCCCCCAATATCTAGGTACTGATTTTAAAGCTCGGGAAAACTTTTTAAATTTACTGTGCGATAATAGGGAACAGCTTCTATTTTTAAATTTTATTTCGATGTTCTTTTTTGTTTTTTGCTTATGATATTGTATTTTTATTTAAAACTCAATTCATCCCCTTTATTTAGAATGGGGCTTGGTTCAGTTTAAAGTGTTTATATAAAAGTCGGGTTTTTGGTGCTATATGAATGTACTAATTGTAACAAAAAAAAAATGATTGGCACCACAAAAAGTTACAAACACCAACGTATCTAGAAGACATATGTAATAACTAGAAAAGAGAAAAAAGGTACCAAACATGATGTGAGCTGCAAATTAGAAAAGACACTATATTTTTTAGAAACATATGAAAATCTCCCAGAAAGGGATTCATCTTATACATAATCAGAGATATACCACAATAAGGAACTATGATCAACACTTCCCTAAGCAGATAAAAAAAAAATCTTTTCCCAGAAAAATAAATAAAAAACCAAATTATGAAAAATTTTCCCCTCATTATGTTTAAATTTTTAATTTTTTTACTTTCTTTGTAATTTTTGGGGTATATGGGTTTTATGTTTTTGGACAAAATTTTTGTCTATAGTGTGCTTCTTGTTTTATATAATTGGGTATTTTTTATTTATTGTTATGTGATTTCTTTTAAATCTGCTTGGGAAAAGGGATTTCAATCATAGTTACATAATGGTATTTTTTTGGGTCTTTGTTTTAATTTGGACCCCTTTTTCCATGGTTTTTAATAGTGTTTTTTTTGTTTTTTTTTTAAATGCTGTTTTTTCTACAAATGTTGCAATTTGGTGAGTACATGTATTAATGTACTGAGCTATGCTTTAGTGCTGTATATATGTACTGATCTTGGTTCTGGTGGTGAATTTATGTAACAAGTTTGGTTCTGATACACTTTTTTATGTAATGAACTTGGTTCTTTTGGGGGCCAAAAATTACTGAACGTTTTTCCCCAAAGCACAGGGCTTTTGGCTATTCATTCTTTTTCTTTTAAATGAGAAAAGTAGGCAGGTTTCGTATATTTTTTTTTCCGCATTTTAATGCAAATTTTTGATAGTACAAATCGTTTTTTTAGGATTTTTTGTTTAAAAATTTTTCCCCTTGTATTTAAATATATTTTCATAACAGCACGGTGGGTCAGTGGTTGACTGTTGACTTGCAAAGATAAGATTCTGAGTTCATATCCTACCAAAGACAACATCTTCAAAGAGTTTTTCTGTTCTCACCGTGTGGGAGTTTTCTCTGGGTATTCTGGTTTCCATCATCCTCCAAAAGCATAAAGATAGGTTAATCTGGAATCTAGTCTGTAAACTTCAATGGGGATAAGGGGCAATGTGAATAATTACAATCTGAAGAAAAAACAGTGCTATATAAATAATAAAATTAATTTAAAAAAACTATTTTTGGTTTTTTTTTAGGCAAAAACCCTGAGAGTTTTTTTTGTATTATTTTCATAGTTTATAAGATGAACCCCAAAAAGAATTTAAATTTTCCCTTTTGGGGGGCCCCGGGGTATCCTTTCCAACATTTGTTTTTACTAGATATGAAATTCATTCTACTTTGTATTTAATTTAAGTTCAGCCCTTTTTTTACCCCTGGATCATCCCCTTCTTTATGAATGGCATCCTGGGTTTTCAAATCCCTTTTTTGGGGTAATTACTCTGAATAGGATACACAATGACCTTTCTTCACTATGTATAGTTGGAGCACCACAGAGCTTCCATTTTATTCAACAAAACATAAATAGAACATTTCCCCAAAATTTAAATTTGAGGGTTTAATACCCAATTGCCTTTTAACCCGAAAACCTAAAGGAAATTTTAAAACCCAAAGGGGTTGCAAACTCCAGGGAATTAGATTGTGAGGCAGCTGTGAGGGTTTAAAGGGTTTAAAACTCGCCTGGACAAAAATTTTATCGATTTTTTGTTTTGTTTTCCCCGATTTTAAAAAATTAGAAATGAAATATTTTGGGTTGAGGGGAGAAATTATTGGGGATGCCCCTGATTGGGAAAAAGGGTTATATAAATTTATTTTTAAAAAATTTAAAACCATATTATTTAATTTTTCAGTCAAAGTCATTTGGGATAGAATTAAATTTTTAAAAAGAGGACTGTGAGTTTTTAAAAATTTGGGAAAATGGGGCACAGTAATTTGAGTAAAAGGGGCCCCTGGGGAAAAACCGCATTTTTTCCCCCTATGTTTTTTTTCTTTCATGTGTCATGTATGTATAGTGGGAAAAATTAAATTTTTTATTTCACTGTGTTTTTAAATTCAAAAATGTGAGAACAGAAAATTTAAAAAAAAAAAATCCAGAAAATCGCATTCCATGATTTAAAAAAAAAAAAATAATTAGCATTTTATTGAATGTAATAAGTATTTGATCACCTACCAACCAGCTCTCATCAGTTTTTATTTAAGAAGCCTTTCTACTCTGCACTAATTACCTGTATTAAATGCACCTGTATGAACTTGTTACCTGTATAAAAAGACACCTGCTCACACAATCAATCACACTCCAACCTCTCCACAATGGCCAAGACCAAAGAGCTGACTAAGGACACCAGGGACAAAATTATAGACCTGCACAAGGCTGAGATGGGCTACAGGACAATAACCTAGCAGCTTGGCAAGAAGGCAACAACTGTAGGTGCAATTATTAGTAAATGGAAGAAACACAAGATGACTGTCAATCTTCCTCGGTCTCGAGCTCCATGCAAGATCTTGCCTCATGGGGTAAGGATAATTCTGAGAAAGGTCAGGAATCAGCTCAAAACTACACGGGAGGACCTGGTCAATGGCGTGAATAGAGCTCGGACCACAGTCTCACAGAGAACCGTTCATGCCAGGACATGTCCAGCCCCGTTTGAAATTCAGCAATGACTATCTGGATGATCCAGAGGAGGCATGGGAAAGATCATGTCTTCAGATAAGAACAGAATAGAACTTTTTGGTATCAACTCCACTTACTGTGTTAAGAAGAAGAATGAGTACAACCCCAAGAAAACGTCCCAAATGTGAATCATGGATGTGGAAAAATCATACTTTGGGGGTGCTTTTCTACAAAGGAGACAGGACAACTGCATCATTTTGAAGAGAGGATGGATGGGGTCATGTATTGCCAGATTTTAACCAACAACCTCCTTCTCTCATTAAGAGCATTAAAGATGGGTTGTGGCTGGGTCTTCCAGCATGGCAAGGACCCGAAATACATAGCCAGGGCAACTAATGAGTGGTTCCATAAGAAACATTTCAAGGTCCTAGAGTGGCCTAGCCAGTCTCCAGACCTGAAACCAATTGAAAATCTTTGAAGGGAACTGAAACTCAATGCAGCCTAGTGACAGCTTCGAAATCTGAAAGATCTGGAGAAGTTCTGTATGGAGGATAGTGTGGCAGGAGGTGGATTCTCAGGACTACCACAAACAGTGGCATAAGCCACGTTAGGGAGTGGAGTCTAAGTAGCCTCCTGGTTTTCATCTGAACCTGCCATAAGGCAGGTTGGGCTTGCTGCTGTAGGGGACTACCAGGTAACTACCCCTGATGTGACTTGCTTGTGGTGGCAGCCGGGGTGCAGCATGGTACAAAATTGATAGACAGAAGCCTAGTCGGATCATTCATGTCCCCTATAATGTTTACAAATAGTCATTGTTTGTCGGGTATGAGCTAAAATAGAAGATAAACCTTAGGGTATGTTCACATGGGCAAATTTCGTTGCGCATTGCGCATTGAATTTGCCCTCTGATATGAGCAAGATGCGCGGCGAAATTACGGTAATCCATAGTTCTCATAGAGAACTATGGATTACGCCTCCTCTCCCGGCACGTACAATACGATCGTATCGTACGCCCAGGGAGAAAAATTACAGTCTATGGGGCCGGCGGTCTGCCCCCCCCCCTCCATGTTGCGGGAGTATGCGCCGTTCAGTGCGACTCCCAAACACCCGGCATAATTGCAAAGCCTAATCCTTACCTCGCAGATGATCTTCCTTGATGCCGGTTTGTTCACCCCAGCTGAAGCAGGGAACGTTCATCATGTCTCACAGCACTTTATAAATGTATGCCATTGTGAAACACATTGATGTGCAGCAAAAAAGTGTCTCAAAAAGTGTCTGTGACAAAATTTCTCAGACTTACCACTTTGAAAATGCCATGGATTACTGCACAATTTTTGTGACTTTCCCTGCCGAGACACATTCATTAATGTGTCTAATCTTCTGAATGTGGTGCATCATGCCCCATAAGAATTGGTGCAGCAAAAGTGTCGAGGATGTCAGACCTGCACCCGTTTTTGACGTGCAACCCTTTATACATATGTCAGACAGGGCCAACCACAGCTTTTATTATAGACTTGATGTCATAAAACTGGCACAGCCTGGTTCATACATGTGCCCCATAATGTTTCCTAATGGCTAGGATATGCCACCATTTCCTGATAAATGGGGCTCCATCTGCCAGGTCCGCTACCAGACCTTGAAACAAATGAGGCCTATTCCTTCACTAATTTTTGATGGAAAGCCAAGCTCCAATCTCCATGCAACACAGCTCGATTTACTTGAGTGAAGCTATTGTGCAGTATCTTTTATGGAAAACTGGACGACAATTTACTTAAAGCAGCTGCTGCATGTAGTCAGGTCCACACTAACATGGGATGGACAATGCTCATATGACTTTTCTGGTAATACTGTGGACAAGGTTTTGTCTACATGCAGCAATCCGTGTCCATAGGCTACACTTATCCATGGGAAAGTAGCCATACTGAGGTGGAGCTATATGTACTTTGTGGGCTCCAGTTCTTATTGTCTGACCCTATATATACAACTGGATATTAGAATATTGAGGGCTGTGGTATCTGTTATTATATTCCCATAACATATGGGGATCTATATTAACATTTTCTTCTTTAATCCTCTGAAGAGTTCCATTAGGATGATTAAATATGTAATGTTTGGTAAAGTTACACACATAAGGGCTGCAACAAAATAAGGTGAACAGGGGCAGATTCTGGATAGGGTTGCCCTTGTCAAGATGGCTACCGAGTGGTTAGGTCATTAGAGCAAACATAAGGCCTGCTAATAGGGTTCACTAGGAATAGATGGTGCCTCATCAGTAGATATTTCTGCAGTGCCATTTGGTCTAGGAAGCCCTATCTACAAGATTCATAGAACACCTCCATTTGATAAGACTGTGTGGGCCAGGTTCCCGATATTTGGGTTAAAGCTATCAAACTCTTATGTGACTACTGAATTTGCTTTAGAAATTAGTTTTGTTCATATGAGAGTTACTGGCATACTAATAATGTGGCTTACTCCAGTCTATCTTTGTGAGGTTTAAGGAAGGTATTTAGTTACCAATCTCTTTAATGATTGATTTTTGGTCTTCATAAGTATGATAATTAAACTATCGTAATACAAGGATAATTAACATGTCACAGTACATGGATATTAGGTGCTGTGATGTCATAGATAATGGTTATTGTACACATGATTACATAGTACAGTGATTGTGGTCACAGTGTGATGCAATTACATGATGCTACACACAGTGATGTCACAAAAATAGAATAAGAGGCACAGTGAAGTCACAGTATACGGATGACAGGCTTCATAGGAAAGGGTTATTGTACACATGATTACGAATTACAGTAATAGTAGTCACAGTGTAACACTATGCAGAGATGCTGCACTCAGTGATGTTACACAACAGGAATAAGAAAGACAGCGATGTCACAAAATATGTATGTTAGGCACTGTGACATAATAGGGTTATTGTCTATATAATTATTTATACAGTTCAGCGATTGTGGTCGCAGTGTATCACTATACTGAGTGAGATGTTGCACACAGTGATGTCACAAAACAGGAATAAAAAGCACAGTGATGTCACAGCACTTGGATGACAGACACTGTGATGTCATAAGAAAGGGTCATTGTCCATATAATTATACATTGCAGCGATTATGGTCACAGTGTAACAGTATACAGAAATGCTGCACCCAGTGATGTCACAAAACATATATAAAAGCACAGTGATGTCATAGTACATAAATAACAAAAATGGTAAAGCAAGCATTCAGCTATCCATTATGTATTCAGGCCTGCTTATATCACTGATGATTGGATGAGTACACAGACTATACCCTAATACTTAGCCAAGTGGCACTTACATGTGCTATTTCACTTCTGCATCTTATAGATATCCTAATTTAAAAGGGTCGTCTTGAGACATTTTCCTTTTAGCAGAATAGCTATAAGTTATACTGTACATACACGCGAAGGCATTATCATGGGTAAACTCTACAGAATATGACAATTCTCATTTACATGCTATGATCGTGTTAATATTTATGACCACTGTATTGAAAATTGTTCTACGATAATATACAATCTGCATGTCTTCAGGAATAATACAGCTATTATGGCAAATAAATCAGTTGTTATAAGAGGAAGTGTTTAGCTGATCTCATTTTTTTATCCTCACATTGTTCCTTCCTTTACCGAAATCTCCCAAGAGAACTCATTATAGAAAAGGTTCACAGATTTTTTTTACCAGACACTCAGCAGCAAGAGAAACATCTTATACCATTGAAATCAGGATACCTATGAACACACAGTTCTGCGTGAATATAAAAGTACACCAAGGATCAAGCCATTGCTGATGTTTGGACAAAGGCAAGAACACAAGCTTCCTCTTAGAAGATGTTTTATCTTCATATCCTAGCTTTTAGATATATTCAGGCACAATTATAGTTTTAAAATATTTTACTGAATCCTAAAATCCTGATAATTTTCATAGATTCCAAATTAAAATCATCGCCAAATTAAAATTAGCCAAATGATCCAATGGATTAAAGAAAGAGCGAGCAAAGTCCTATTAATTTGTGTCTATATAGCTGGGTTTACTTGTATCTTCAAAGTGCTTAGCGGCATGACTCATGTTATTATTGGTGGTTTTATAATCTCCTGAAAAACAAATTAAATCTTATTTAATAATGAGGTAAACAAGAAGTAGCCAGAAAATCAGGAATTAAAGGACAGACTTTGGAAGGCAGAGCATATTTATTACCATATATTACCATTCATACATGACAGTCAACTTGGGTTGGCCGGCAATGAATTTTGGCTTAAATCACCCAAAAATTCATCTCTTCCTGGAATCATAATCCTAACCTGAAGTGTAAGGGCATGTCCACACGGCACTGGTTTTCGGCCGTTTTTTCAGCTGGTTTGCGGTTTTTCAGACCGCCTGAAAAACCGGCCGAAAATTAGCACAATTGTGCTCTATGGAAAACCCGTGCAGCAGTCCCCACTGCACGGGTTTCGCCGTCGGACGGTTTTGCCGCCGGCGGTCCGGCGGCAAAACATTGTAGAAGCACAATCTTCTGTCCGGTTTTCGGACGGAATCTGTGCTTCTCAATGGGGGGGGGGGAGGGCTCTTCTCCGCTCATCGCGGAGAAAAGCCGTCCCCCCGCGGCCGTGGGGAAAGCCGCAAAACCGGACAAATACCGGCCGGCAAACCGGCCGGTATTTGTCCTGTGCAGTGGGGATGCGCCCTAAGTGATGTTGGAGCAACAGTACCACTGGACCCATAAGTGCGGTGGAGAGGTAGGTTAAACTTAATCGCTTCCTGACAGTCAGCCATAGTAATATGGCTCTTCATTTTTTTCCTACCGGCCTCCAAGAGGAATAACTTTTTTATTTTTCCATTTTCATAGGCTTATGATGGCTTCTATTTTGCAGGACAAGATGCAATTTTTAATAGTTCTGCTTGAAAAAGGCCATACCTTAAGGGCCGAAACGTTGCATTTTGTACTCTTCATGGAACAAATCAGTTCCTGCTTTTTATCCCACATGATGCTGCCGTCCATATTTCTTCTTGTTTGGCACTTTTGGTGGTGAGTTGAAGGCTTGCACACCTGGTGGACTGGCTACTGCAAGGACTGTGGATGTGGATTCATTGTGGAAATTTGGTGGTGCTCTCATTTCTTTTTGGCTTTCTTGCAATTTTTAATAGTGTCACTGACCGCATCATAAAATATTCTGGGCAACCCCCAAAAAATATCAAATGGAATGAAATGTGAAAAAAACACATACTTGCGCCATTTTTGCATGGCTTTTGTGTTTACTGCGTTCACGCTTCGGTATAAGTCATGTGTTATCTGTATTCTGCAGGTTGATATGAATCCTACAATACCAAATATTGGTATTGTAGGGTTTTCATTGTATTTTAGTACTGTAAGAAAAAAAAAATAGAAACATTCTCTATTTCTTAAATTTGCACTGCAGCGGCATTTCCTGTGACCAATAGCTTTTTTGTTCTTCCACTTATGAACTTGAGTAAGGGTGCATTTTTTCATCTACGGTGTTCAGATTATGGGATAAATAATGTTAATGTTTAATGTTTAATAGATCGGACTTTATATGATGAGGCAATACCAATTGTTTTTTATAATTTTCTTTTATTTGTAAAATGACAAAAGCGGTATGATTTGAACTTTCAATATTTTTTATTAATTTTTGTACTTTTAATCTTCTTTTTTTTACATCATAGTGGTGTTCTGGGATCTTTTCATGCTCATTGGTCCATCGTGTTACGAGTAAAAATAGAAGAAAAACCTTATACTTACCTCACAGATGGTCTCCTTCACTCCCAGCTGCCAGTCCATTCATCCCAGCTGAAGCATGGAACGTTCATCATTCACGTGGCAGCTGCAGCCAATCACAGGCCAGAGAGGTCACATGCAGGTGATGTTGTGGCCTGTAATTGGCTGCAGCTGTCTTGTGAATGGTGAACGTTCCGTGTTTCAGATGGGATGACTGCTCTCCACCTGCATAGGTTTATCATGAAGAAATGTAGATGGTGGCTGTGGAGGACTTTGAAAGCAAGGAATACTGTATGTCTGAGAGGACTCTAACTGCTGGCGAAGCTCTAACTATCAACAAAAATGGATGTCAATCCTGGTGGCTAGAGTAGTGGGTAGATCTCAGCTAGCCAGCTTGTCCTTATACCCAGTCAGACCTTCCCAGAAGACTGCCACAAGAGCCTCATTATTCCAGGCTAGCTTAGCAGCCATGGTGCAGAACTGAATGGTGTATTGTCCCACCATGGAATGGAACAGAGAAGATGCAGCAGAGAAATTTAGCCCTGGCTCTTCAAAAACCTTACGGAATGAGGCCAAAAATTCCTGTAGATTCACCATCAATAGATCCCCTTCCTCTGAGAGGGGTATGGCCCAGGTCACGGCATTACCTGAAAGCAAGCTGATGATGGCCATGTTTGCTAGATCCAATGGGAACAGATGTGCTTAGACATCAAAGTGTATAGCACACTGATTCAGAAAGCCATGGCATGTCTTGAGATCTCCATGGTAATGGGAGGGCAGAGGCATGTGCAACGCAAGAGTGGCAACTGCAGCAGAAGCCGTGGAGCAACAGCAAGTGCAGGTTCAGATGCTGCTTCAGTGAGATGAGTGGTAATGGCCTGTACCATTTGAAAGAGTTGCTCCTGATGGACGCTTTGACGAGTTACCACTGCTTTGATGTGCATTAGTTCTGACAGAGGAGCCTTAGTAGGATTCATGGCCAGATTGTACTTTCATGGTCAGGGATGCAGGTGTGGATCCCCCTGGTGTTCACCAGAGCCCACTACAAGGAGGGGTGGACTTGGCTGCAGGGCATTCCCAAGTTGGTAACCCTGACGTGGCTACTTGTGGTTACAGCCCAGTGCCCTGGCATGAAACCAGGGAGACAGGCAGAGCCTAGTGAAGCAACAGGCAGGCAGCAGGTTAGGATGGATACTAGTCAAACAGCAGGAGAACAGTCAGCAAACACACAGGTCAGGTTCACAAGTAACATCAACAATCTGGCTCAGAGCAGAGGAAGGGAGTTCCTTAAGTCCCAGGCGGTGGCCAGCTATTGAAGCACAAATGATACGCTGGCCCTTTAAATCTTAAAAGGCTGGCACACACATGCCCTAGAGAGAGGGTGGGCATACCAGACATCAGCAGCAGCAGAGAGCAGAGAAGGAATCTAGTGAGGTGAGAAGACACCAGGTTGGATAAGGGGCAGAGACACGAGTGTGTCCGCAGTCTGGAACAGGGACCGTGGCATGCGGCGTGACATTTATAAGTTCGAACGATTAAAACATCCCACTACACAGAGGTTATTCACTAAGTCTTTTTTTTTAAATGAGGTAAACAAGCTGAAGAATTACGAGGCCGACTTTGGCAGGCATGAAACATTACCATTCATACATCAATTTGAGTTGACCTAATTTGAATTTTTGTTGGAGCAACAATGCCGCTGGACCTAGAAATTCAGTGGAGAGTTAGGTGAACCTTAAAAAGGCCTTAAAACCCTAACCTTTTTCATAACTCCAATTTAGATTTGCAGTTACAGTTATGGTTAAGGTTAGGATTGTGATTTAGGTTTAGGCAGTCCCGAGATCAATTGTTTTACACTTTCAGTCAAACCAATGTTGAACCAAACAGAGAAATATTTTCGCAATAGGTTTGAATATCTAAAACATCATACTGTACAGTGGCTAGTGCAGGGAAAACTTATGGTTAGATATAGCTTCTACCTGTAGTTACAGCTAATAACTGAAGACTTCTGAAGTCAGAATAGTAGCAATCTTACAAGGATGTACAAAGAAGGGAGGGGGCACCAAAGCAAATATAAAATTGTCCCTCTGAGGATAAAAGAACTTAGGGCGACATGTATGAACAGGGCTGTGCCAGTTTTCTGGTGTACTTTGAGCCAAAAGAAATGTATGAACAGGTGTACTCCAAACGTTTATGCAATAAGTGCCTTTGTAATGCGCCAAAGACATTTTTTATTGCGCCAAAGATTTGGGGCGTTCTGGGCGTGTCGCATCACATTCTTAGAAGTAGACACATGATTTTTTGACACCAAACCTAGGCGCAGGACAGTTAGAACAGCCAGACTATGTAAAAGGTGGTCTGCCTGTCGTATTGGCACTAGACTGCAACTATATATATGACCTGCAGAAGATCAGGTTCATACACTGCCTTAAAGCAATTTAGAACTGGTCTGTCAGGGCCAGGATTCATACATGTCGCCCTTGGTGTCTTTTTGCATCTCCATTTCTATTCCATGATTTTTGCCTGGTTTCTCACTTCCCTGTTTGCTTAGGTTCGTGTTGCCGAATAGCAACGGAAACTGGAACAGAAACTTTTCTTTTTTTAAAATAGAAAATTCACCATTTAAAGGGGTTATCCAGGAGCTTAAAGATTTCATATAACACTATAAACAGCATTTATACTGAAAAGTAAAGATATTCTACTACCTTCAAGTGTTTCTTTTCTTTTGCCTCCTTATTCATTTATCATAAGATCTACTTTATGCAGTAAAACTTCCTGCTTGTGGGAGTGTTAGTAGTTCTCCAGCAGCTCTTTCCTACAAGTCCCAGACTGCACTGCAATCTAGGACTTACCTCCACAGTTATCATTGCAAGGGTCTATGTGCTGACATTAGTGTGTAATCCCCCTCAGCTCTGATATAATGATACAGTTTACATAGTGACTCATGTGTCCTTACTGGTATCATTAAGGACACATGAGTCACTATGTAAACTGTACAGAGCTACAGTCATCATTTTCATGACAGCAGTACACAACCCCTAGTTCTCTGCTCCCATTACTGTTAGTAAGTTCTGCCAGCAGGACTCAAAGATAAACACACAGTTCCCCCTCCCCCGTAATTACTCTAAATTACTTCTATTCCCTCGCAAACTACAGGCTGGACACAGTTAATGCAGCCAAATCGGTCTCCATTAGGTCACACCCACTCCATGGGGGGGGGGGGTGTTTCTGAGATTCAGAGAACCCCTTTAAACTATAATAAGCTATGTTTCCCAGCTTTTCACATGTAGTTAGATACATTCTGCTGAATACTGAAATACTAATCATTGAGGACAGATTATAAATTATACATTTTTACAGGAACTTGAGGAAAACTCCAGAAAATGAGTGGAGAAACCGAGGAAAGGTCAAATGATTTGTGTCTGTAAAAACAGGTCTACTTTATAAAGGTGCTCAGTGACTCCATGAATTGTGATAACATTTCTGGTTTCTGGATCTCATGACAAAGATGAAGATCAAGTTAAAAGAGAGGTGAAAGAACAAGCCTGTATAGCCTGAAGCCCGAGAATAATACGTGGGTGTGTGACCCAGAAGCTGAAGAATTAATGACACAAGAGAGTCTCCCATTGCACTGCTTTAATTTTGGCTCCAGCGTACCTCTAATAACCTCACTGCTAGCATCGCCATTGGGTTATACCATTGGGAATGGTGATATCGCATACAACTGGAAAAAGGTTAAATGTTATATAATTGGAACATTTAATACTAGAATTTATACATAAAAATAATTATAGTCCTGCAGGCTGGATTTCTTATACATATAGCCTACGAATGTGTCAGATTTATTTTTCTGGGAACTGACATTTTGAAAAAACCTCTCTCTGGAACCAAATTTAAAATGTATTAAAAATCTAATATAGGACAAATACAGAAAGATGAGGATGTTTTTTCAAGTAATACTGCATGTGTTGGTAATTTTGTTAGCACTCCAGTATACATTGGTCTTTACATTGGTGTTTTTAAAAAGTACTGTATATATTTTTCAAAAGTTTAAAAAAGCCTCAAATTGAAGTGCAGAATCAATCTGCCACTAGAGAACACTCTTTATTTTAGTGCCTTAAAAGTCAGAACCATTTTTGAGGCACTGATTCTGAAAATGACACCTATTTTTCCCTATCAGCTCTAGTTCTGGAGATACAGCATTGCAACCTTACCAATTAGTACAGTATATGCTATTGAAAGTAGTGGTCACTCCATATTGTACTAAAGAAATTTTGAAAATACATGTGAAACAGAAGAGACATAAATTTTTTAACTTTTAAAGAACACAAACAAAAACATGAATATGCATGAACAAATTCAATTCTATTCATCTATATTACATATTTATAGATAAATTAATCACAAGAACAATATAGAGTCATGGAATCAACATCACATAAACTAGAGCTGCTAGAACAGAATGGATGGGATTTTCGGACTCAGCAGCGCTCACAAATAGTGTTGAGCGATTGCGTTGGCTATCGAGATCGATCGATAGTCGATAGTCGGCCGCTATTGATAAGGTTTTTCGATAGTGAGCATCGATTATGAGCGATTACCATTAAAGTCTATGGGAGAGCAACAACACCTTCATTATTACACCCAAACAAGGCTGGAGAAGCTGAAATTAACATCCACAACAGTCAAATGGATACGTGCTACATCTTAGGCAACACACTTAGGTTATAAAAGTCACAGAAAAAAGTCACAGACCATTCACTATCCCTGTCTTGTACCACAGCATGACCCTTAAACCTGCATCACCCACAAATTAAAAAGTGCCAGAAGGCAGTATGATTTGAACCATCATGTTACTTGAACTGGACATTGAATATTCCTGTCCTGGAACGCAGCATGAGTCCCAAACCTGCATGACCCCCAGATTTAAAAAGTGCCGCAAAAAGGAGTCTTTCAACCACCATTTTAGTTGAACTGGACACTAACTATATCTGTCCTGTACCGCAGAATATAAAATGTAAAAAGCTGTGCACATCTAATATATACTTTGAAAACGTAAGCATAGGTGCACACTGAAAGGCAATGACATACATCTAATACATAAATCAGTGGCACACTAAAGACTAAGTAAAACCTCAAGTTATATAGGAATATAGTCAAAGTATATATTAGATGTGCACAGCCTTTTACATTTTATAGTCTATTTGGGAGATGGCAATCTCATTGGCTTGCTGCACTCAACCACCTCATTTAAATACGTGCAGGTTAATTCAATTGCAGGTTCCTATCACTCCTGGGGAAGTGGCAGTCTGAATTGCAGTAAGAAATGATCATTTTAAAAAAAAGTTTTCAAGAGGACCATTTCTGTTTGAAAAGGAATGTGAAGTAGACGGCAACTAATCGTGACCTCGGCAATTGGGCCACAACATCTAGAGATCCATGCCTGATTCACTTGATAAAATCAAACGATCCATTTTTACTGGGGAAAAGCCGGATGCGTTTGTCTGTAAATATCCCCCCAAACTGTGCTAAGGTCCGTCAATATGACCGGGCTGGGGCAACAACCCCTCTATGGCGGACGACCAGCTGGGGCCATTCGTCCATTTTGGGATGCCCAAAGTTATGGGTTTCCGGAACACTTTAAAAACATGGTGTTGAGACGCAGATGTCGTGCACCTGATTTTAAAGCTGACCTTGGTTGGATTGGGGCCCGCATTGCATGCTTTTGGTGAGTGGTAAACAAAATTCCCAGGGGTCACCCATTAGGCTTCCGTCATTTGCTGCTCTCCGTCGCCTACTTGGCACTCATGCGTCACGTCGCTGATGTTTTTTTCCACCGTGACTTTTGGGGGAAACGTGAAGCAGACGCAACAGATGTCTCAGTGTCAATCAGCAAGGCTCCATTTCCGCATTTTACCTCTATTTTTTGGGTGGTGGAAGGAAAATGCTAGTTTTGTTTTTACCGGGGATCCAGGAGGGTGGCCCCCATAACTGTTTTTTCATTTTTTAGGCCTTTGTGGAGGGTCAGTTGGAGGAAAAGGAGCATCCAAACATCATTGAAGGGTGGGCCTTGATTTCCCAGCCTCGGGTCAGGGGGACTACAAACTGTCTTTCCCCTCTTTCCTCCGCCCCCCCAAATTCCCGCCAACCTCTTTCCAAGCAGGGCTCGGGAACATCGGGTTTTCAGGATCCTCCCCTCCTCCTCTCCTCCGGCCTCCGGGCCCGCTTTAACACAGCCCGACTTGCCTGAGTGATGCACCCCGAGAGCGATGCCCACCTTGCCCACTCTGGCCCCCCGAACCCTCCAAATGAAGACCGATAAAATTGTGAAACTGTCGGGCCTTTTTGGATTTGCGGAGAAAAAGGGCCCTCCTTTTCCGCACTGGTCCCCCTCCCCATCCTGGGGGGGGACCTGTTTTTCAAGTGTCCAACGATCTTTCCCAAAAACTAAGACACCACATCCCAATGCTGACAAGGGTTTGTCCGCACTGACTTTTTTGGTGGTTTTCTTAAAAATGGCAAGGATGGGCAGACTCTTTCCCCCTCCCTCCCCCTTCGTGGTTCAACACCCCCAGGTCCCACCCTGCTTGTCACCCATGTTCATTTGTACTGGAATGGCATTGAGCTCTCCCCAAAATGCTGGAGCATGTAAAGGGGGGAATTTCCAGGGGTTTTGCCACGAAAAAATGAGCGGTTGAGGGGGGAGGCCGAGCTACGCTGCAACGCAGCCAGGCGGGACGAAGCGGGGGCGAACGGCGGAATGGAACTCAGACTTCGAGCCTTCTTCAGGGGGCAGTCCGACCCGGTTTCTCTTAAAATTCTGGACGACAAGGTTCTGACAGTGCCCGGGAAGGGATGTCTCCGCCTACCGATCTTAAGGGCGGCCCCAGATTTCGCTGTTATCGCACACCCCCCTTGCGGGGGGGGCCCGGTTTTTGTCAACCCGCCAGGCGCTCCGGGTTTTGTTGCGGGGGACCTCCCCAGCTCCCGACCTGTGTGTGGGCGGGCTCCAAGGCAATTAATTTCCCCGGCCCCGGTGTCTCTGGGACGTGATCCACCAGAGGCCTTGGGGAAAAACCCTGCACCCCCCTGCGGTTTTTAAAAGGTGCGCCGAGCCTGAGAGCCACCGCACCCCCCGAACATCCACCCACTCACCCTGAGCTGTCCAGAGTATAGCGGCCTTTGGGCCCTGCTTTCATTTCCCTGTGTAGGTTTGAGATGGACTTTTCCGGGCACAATGCAGACAACCGCTTGAAATTTTTTTGACAAGTGGTGGCCAGGCAGGGACGGCTTTTCTGGCAAGAAAAAGCCTGCCGGCATCTGTATTTGGGGGGGAGGCGGGGCCATGACGTGGGAACCCACGTTCCCCCAGACGGAAAGGCAACAAATTTTTCCAAGGGCCCAAAACCTGGCAATGCCGACTTCAGGCTTTTGGCTTTGGGATGGTTTGGGTTAAAGTGTTTTTTCTGCTCCCCAAAACCCGGGAAGACGAAAGGTGGCTGCTAACGGCCGCTGACGGGATGCAGGTCATCAAAAAGGCGGGGAAAAGAAGGGGGAGGATGGGTTTTGGTGGGTTGGGGATACTCGGGGGACGGTTGGGGGCTAACGGAGGCTGATCCCCGATCTGACTCTGAGAGACATGGGCATGAGGAAAGCTTGGGGGTGGCGGAGAGGAGGAGGAGGAGACAGAGGGTTTGGGTAGTGGTTGGAGGCCCGGGTCGGTCTGGCCCTTTTTTGGGCCCAAATTTTCCCCCCATTTCAAATCATCATTCGTGCATGTGACTAAATTTGGGGGGTTAACCCCTTAAGGGTTTTGCCCCTACTTACATTTACGGGAAAGGCGGCAT
>JAODAL010030698.1:0-49540 GCA_025379985.1 Phyllomedusa bahiana
GTCATCACCTCCATCTCTTCATTGTGCCACTGCCTGACCTCATGCTGCTGCCGCCGTGACCTCCGCTCTCAGTCATTGTGCCGCTCTGTGGCCTAATACTATTTTGCCACCTGCAGAATGTCATTGTGCCACTCTCTGACCTCATGCTGCTGCTGTGACTCCTGTCGTGCCCTCCACACTGTGTCATTGTGCCACTGTCTGACCTCATGCTGCTGCCGTGGCTGCTGCCGTGCCCTCCACACTGTGGCCTACTCCTGTTTTTGCCACCTCCAGAATTTGTCATTGTGCCACTGTCTGACCTCATGCTGCTGATGTGGCTGCTGCCGTGCCCTCCACACTGTGTCATTGTGCCACTCTGCGGCCTGGTACTGTTTTGCCACCTCCAGAATGTCATTGTGCCACTCTCTGACCTCATGCTGTTGCTCCTGTCATCACCTCCACTCTCTGTCATTGTGCCACTGCCTGACCTCATGCTGCTGCCGCCGTGACCTCCGCTCTCAGTCATTGTGCCGCTCTGTGGCCTAATACTATTTTGCCACCTGCAGAATGTCATTGTGCCACTCTCTGACCTCATGCTGCTGCTGTGACTCCTGTCGTGCCCTCCACACTGTGTCATTGTGCCACTGTCTGACCTCATGCTGCTGCCGTGGCTGCTGCCGTGCCCTCCACACTGTGGCCTACTCCTGTTTTTGCCACCTCCAGAATTTGTCATTGTGCCACTGTCTGACCTCATGCTGCTGATGTGGCTGCTGCCGTGCCCTCCACACTGTGTCATTGTGCCACTGTCTGACCTTATGCTGCTGCTGTTGCTCCTGCCGTGCCCTCCACACTGTGTCATTGTACCACTCTTTGGCCTACTCCTTTTTTGCCAGCTCCAGAATTTGTCATTGTGCCACTGCCTGACCTCATGCTGCTGCCACCGTGACCTCCACACTGTGTCATTGTGCCACTCTGCGGCCTGGTACTGTTTTGCCACTTCCAGAATGTCATTGTGCCACTGTCTGACCTCATGCTGCTGTGGCTGCCGCCGTCACCTCCACACTCTGTCACTAATGTTGCCACCTGAGCTCTCAGTTTGTTTTTTTCCAGCTTTTGCTGCCATGACTTTATCAGGCTACGTTCCTGCTTCAGTTTTTTGGTCAGTTTTGCCCCATAAGTGCCCAGGGCATTTTATGTGAAGCGATTCTAAGAGCGGCGGCAGTCATGTGCGTGTCATACTAAAACACAACATTGTATGAAGACCAAACCAAGCTCCCTCTGCATATTTAAGCATGGCACAACGTTCTACAGCACCCTGCAGGCTCTGTGCAGCCTGGAAATAGCCGCTTTTTAACGCGATTCGTGCCGAAGTAATTCGGAACGAAACGAATTTTGTCGGAAAATTCGGCGAAGTGACCGAATCGAATTTTTGAGAAATTCGCCCATCTCTACCTGGTTCACATCTTTGTTGAAGGTTCTACGCAGAACTTCCACAGAACCAGACCCGACCTTTAAACAGACACCCACGGTGCCTGATAGCCCCCTATCACTCTAGTGACTCCCTAGAGTTTTCACCACGATGACTGTCATTTTCACAGAAAAAAATTGTGCAGAATGCTCGGCTATTTTTTCCACCATTTTTGACGGTTTTCACGTGGGAGGTGAACAGAACCTCCGATTCTGATGGGTATTGGACCTTACTTGTTTGGATCTACTCCAGCCATTGTGAATAGGTTAGGTTAGTATAGTTAGCCGCAATCCACCCAATCATGTATCCCTAAGTAGATACATGGGCTGTCCTTGTGGTATGTATGTTGGCTCGGAGGTAAAGGGTAAGTTAACACTATGTTCATGGCTACATTGGAGGTAAACTGCAACACAACCGTGAACATAGTGTGAATCCACCCTTGCCTTGTTGCCTGGGATCCGGAGTTTAAATCCAACCATGACAACATCTGTATAGGGTTTGTAAGTTCTTCCCATGTCTCATAGGGTTTCTTCCACTTCAAAAACATGTTTCTAGGGAAATTTCATTTAGCCCCAATATAGACAAGTACTGGTATGAATGCTGAAAAACTCTGTACATAGCTGTGGAATATGTTATTTTCCGATATAATACTGAAAAAGATCAAAGTTAGCCAGCACCTCCGATGCAACTGAACATGGGCAGTGGTGCACAGTATTTTGGCTGTAAAATTGTGTTGAAGAATTTTCCTATATAAACAATAGAAATAATAAAATAAAGATATATTGATGTAGAGAATGTGCATCCTCACCAGTAGCCCGGAGATCTGCTCTTAGGGCGACATGTATGTACGGGGCTACGGCAGTTTTCTGGTGGCCCAAAAACTGGTGCAGCCCTGTTCTCTAGATGTATGAGCAGGCGCACTCCAAAATTAGCCACTTTTTGTGGCGCCCGTGGCACTTTGTAATGCACCTAAGTTTCGGGGGCGTTCTGGGGGCGTGTCGCACCACAACGATATGATTTTACACATTTATTACTGGAGGACGACAAAGTTGTCGTAGTGGAAGTAGAAAGTGCTAAATCTATGACCTGCAGTAGAACAGGTTCATAGATTCAGACACACTCTACACTATTAATAAAATTGACATTTGGGCGACAAAATTCATACATATCGCTCTTCGTGACCATCTAAGTTACTAGATTGCTTTGGCGCTTCCTGTGATACTCAATATGTCACTCATCAAGTTCCATTTTTTTCTGATTGTTTTTTCTACATGTACAGAATAAATTGATCATCCTAATAATACAAGAAAGAATGAAAAATGAGGAATCTGTATCATTGAAAACCTGCAATAACCACTGGATAATATTTTACTGAGTGAAGGGGACACAGGAAATTCATTTGTCTACCAGCATTTGTAACCCTGAACTTGAGTGTCATTTTTCTATGACACCCTGATAAGACAGTACAGGTGATTCACAACAATACAGATAAGCTGTCTTCTACTCAGAACCAAGACAACTAATATCTTGCTCTTCAACATTCCTTTTAGTTAGGAAAGGAAGTGCACACCTTGTGCACCAGTAGCAGTAAAATACCCAGTTATTTCCATCTCACAAATGTCAACCTATCTTCCTTTCTTATCTGCTATGATACGTCTGGTTACTTCACAGTTTAAATGTAAGTGGATTGCAAATTGTTCATAATAAAGTATATGAGTGTATATTGCTTTGCTGACAGTAGCCAATAATAATATGGAATGTATTGTAAAAGTTTACTGATATAGGGGTTGATGAAATACGTGAACAGTTGACAGGACTTCTTGGAAAAGGAATGCAGATAAACAGCAAACCTGAAAACCACAGAAAGCATGTTGTTCGCCTCCTAGTGGATTTTCTCCATCTGGGGCTGTGTTCACACTTTGCATTTTTATTACATTTTTCAACTGCATAAAAAATATAAGCAATTAAAAAAATTCACACATATTTTAATTAACCCAATTATTACCTGTGTTCCAAACCAGAGTTAAAATGTTTTTTCACCATACAGTTTCACAGAGTTACAGCCAGCTTTAGACTCGCACTTCCTGGTCAGGCTGTGGGTGGTTCTATAACAGTGATTGACATATCAGCTCTGCTGTTTCAAGCAATTTCTGTTACACTGACATGACTGCAGGAGATCTTTGAAGGGTAGTACACACGGCTACAGTGCTCTAACGGGTGAAAGCTTGTCATTTACTTAGATAAATAAACTCTGTTGCGACAATCAAGTAAATAACTGACCGATGGGGACTAAGATAAGAGACAGAGAAGAGAGGTGGGTAGAGGTGATCGGTAACCTAGAGAAACTTGTGCATTCTAAGAGGAGATAAAATCTTCTTTATCTCCTGATCAAAGCAAAATGAAAACAGTAATGTATTTGGTAATAGTTTTCATTTACCTTTCCCTACATATTCGAAGCTAGTCACTGTAGTGAGACAACTTTTAACTACAAAACCACTTGCTTTAAAAATGCATGCACTTTCTACGTGCAATTTTTATGCAGTTGGGAAACACATGCAGTAATGCAATGTAAAAACCCAGCCTTGCCTGCATGGACAAACAATATAATCCTGCTGCAGTTTGCTCACCAGGGTTCATGCACACTGGTTCCTACTGATATAAAAGGCAAAGGTGCATCAACCTGTTTTCCTAGGCCAATGACATGTCACCTAATCCCTCTAAGGGTATGTTCACACGGCGTTTTTGGATCCATTTTGAATCTGAAAATCGCATCCAAAAACGCTGCGTCAATTGGATCCAAAACTTATCCAACACGCATGTGCATGTTTGGATGTATTTTTGCTGCAGCAGGATCGCACCCTATAGGTTAAAAGTTTTAAATCCTTAACGACTGCCCACCGACTTTTGACGTCGGCTGGTGCGGGTCGCTCGTCTTCAGCGACGTCTTTTGGCGTCGCTGCAGACATCCGGGTTTGCGGCTTCGGTCGCTGCAGCTGCGCTGAGATCGGGGCTGTACTATACAGCCATGATCCCAGAGCATCTCCTGCGAGCACCGGGGAACGGGGAACCTCAGCACCCCGGTGCTTTAACCCTTTGATTGTCACGGATCGTCACCGCAGCGCAATCTAAGGGCTTCCCTGCTCTGTCGGGTGATCGGAACGCATGGTGACCTGACAGAGCCCGGGGAACAGCTACACAGTCAGCCCTGGGGACCTAGAGTAGCCCCAGGGCTGTCTGTGTAATAAGCCAGTGACCAGGACAGACTGTGTGCTGTCCTGATCACTGCCTGTGTCAGACTGACACAGATTATAATGTAGTAGCATATATGAAAATAGTGTAAAAAAAAATGTAAAACAGATCTCCCTTCATGGAATAAAAAAAAAAAGTAAAAAAAAACATAAAAAGTGTAAAAAAATAAAAAAATAAATAATGAAATAAAAATAAATATTTAATAATAAATATAATTGTGCATATATTACATACACAAACCCTACACATATTAGGTATCCACATGACCATAATAACCTGTAGAATTAATCTAAGTATACAAGTATACTACAAGTATAATACAAGTATAGCATCTAGTATACAAAATAATCCAAGTAACTGTAAATAAATCACAAACCATTCCAGAAAAAATGCACAAATTACCTTATGTCTGTTTAACCATAGCAAAGCTTAAAGGGATGTTCCCATTTCATATATGGAACAGCGATAAGATATGTCATCAATATCTTATAGGTGCTGGTTCTACCTGTGGGAGCCACACATATTGTGAGATTGGACCTCCGAAAATCTCCATTTATAACAGAGAGAAGGTTGCACTTGTGCACTATTCTTTATTCCATTCTATAGAAGTTCTGAGTACAGCTGAACACATTGATCGGATGAACTTAAAATTCCCATAGAAAAGATTAGAGTAGAGGACAAGCGCGACCTCTGCTGTGGTTGGACCCACACCTATAAGACCTTAAAGGGGATTTTCACTACAGTGATTGGCTTTTAACATGTAGAGAAAGGTAAATGAAAACTTTTTTCTGAATAGATTGCTTTGATGAATATTTTTTCGGACAGAAATAAAAGAAGATTTTGTCTCGGCTTAGAGCACATGAGTTTCTCTGGTTACCGACCACCTCCCCATGCTCTCTTTTATCTCTCATTGCTCTCAGCTGCTGCCACTCCAGTCACCTCCTGCCGAGTCTTATCTTTAGCTACTCATTTAGCTTAGTACAAAACCCTTTGCAATGTATTCTGTATAATACACTTTATACATTTCTTGCACTCATGTCAGTGCAACAGGAACAGCTAGGAACAGTAGGGCTGATGTGTCAAACATTGCTATAGACCCGCCCGTAGCCTGTACAGCATGTGTGAGTCTAAAGCTGGCTGTGGGTCTGTAAAACTACATGGGGAGAAAACCCCTTTAATGGCTTATCTTATCAATATGCTATACATTTCTGAGATAAATAAAAACATCCCTTTAACTAGGCTTTCTATTGCTTGGGACAAAGATTCGGTTCCCTGCCCTAACATTGTATCTAAATATCCTGGCTAGGGCAGTGTGGCTTGTTGGCACTGTCTTGGCCCAAGCTAAGTCCACTACAAGAAAGAGACTAAACAAAAGAGGGATTTTTGGGAACAGTTTGTGCCATTTGTGATATTTCTGGATAAGGGCTCATGCATGTAAATGTATTTGAGATATTTGTCCTATCATGTAATACTGCTTAGTGGTTTCCATAAACCTAGTTTTGGGACCATTCACACTGTGTTTTGTTCTCCATTGCAGGTAACATCATCAGCATACTACAAAAAAGGTACCCTGACAGATACTGCAACAGAGCTACAGCAGGTCCATAGAAACGAATACAGCAAATGTGGTCTCTTTTGAATTACATTTGCTTTGTTTCTTGGCAATATATACTTTGGGCGACATGTATGAACGGGGCTGCGCCGTTTTTGGTCGTAATGCCAAAATGTGCACCAGACACAGCACTTATGAATGCGCCAAAGATATACTATGCTATGTTAGGCATACCACACTCCAGATTTATGAACCAACTTAAGACAGGGTCATACATATATCTATTTAAAACTGTCGGTTTCATACATGTTCCACTATATGTGCCAGACACAAAAATGTATTATTGGCCACAGTATCCAACAGGGTACCTTTATTTATGGTAACCTGGTGCATACCTGCAGCAAAGTAAAAAACACCATATCAACAGCCCCTTATTCCTTCAAGATGGGACTGAATTTTTAAGACTGCTGTTAAGAGGCTAAATTCTGCAGAAAAAGCATAGTATAAACATGACGAATGGGAGCTAAAGACTATTACAAATACAATACTATGTAAATACAAATCTGTGACAGCTGAAGTTATGGAGGAAATATTTAGGGCCACATGTATGAAATCTGTCTAGGTCTAAAACTCACTTTGTTGCCCATAGCAACCAATCAGAACACCCCTCTCATTTTTCCTGAGCACTCTATGAAATGAAAGTAGCGCTCTGATTGGTTGCTATGGGCCACAAAGGGAGTTCTAGACCTAGACAGTTTGCATACATGTGGCCCGTAGGCTATGTTCACACGGCTTATTTTGGGACGCATTTCGCCATGTATTGAGAGCGTATTGCACTCTAATATGGGCGAAATGCTCCCCAATCATCACGGTAATCCTCAGGTCTCATGGAGACCGATGGATGACGCCTCCTCTCCCCGCGGATACAATACAATCATATTGTAGGCGCAGGGAGATAATTGACATGTCATTTATTGACAGCACTTACGCGTCGCAAGTAGTGACAGTCTATAGGGTCGGCAGGCTGCCGGCCCCCCCAGGCACGAGCTCCCGTACTGTACACCCTGCAATTAGCCGTGTGAACATAGCCTTACAATGAGTAGTGAGTTTAACACTGCTGGCAATGGGAAACATGCAGCGGCGTTCACACGAGTGATTGCCAATGCGTATTTGCATCGCATCTGTCCAATCCGTCTTTTGGATCCGCTCCAAGAAAGGATGGACCCGACAGACGTGATTCAAACACGCAGCGGCGATCACTTGTGAACGCCGATACGTGTTTCCCATTGTTAGATGCTCATTGTTAGATGCGTGTCTGGGTCCGTCTGAACGGACCCAGACACGCATCACAAAAGCGTGTGTTCACACGGACACAAGACGCCAAGTGAACATTCCCTTAGAGTATAAAAAATATATATTTAACACATATATTATCTGTCTATAAGAAAAAGGCTAGAAAAAAGGTATACCCAGAGCATGCTGTGTTAAAAAAAAAAAGGCAAACAAAATGCTCAATTGTATGCTGATTTGCAGTAAATTTCATATTTCTCTATGTATTTTAAAATAATATTTCACAGCAGTGTTTTTTGGCCAATATATATATATATATATTTGATTTTAAAAATATTTCAAATATTTCCACGCATTAAAAATGAAAATAAAATTTAAAGGGGTTAAGAAACTATGACTAAAGTCTCTTAGAAGCTGTAGTATGAAGCAAGATCACAGGTCATATATCAATGGTGCCATATTTGAATACTCTATTTACTATTTTGCCATAGGCAAACTTAAACTCTATCAGTTCTCTATCTATTAAACACTAAAACGTAACTTTTATTATATCTAACTCTTAACCTCTATACACACTATTTAAAAACCTGATCTCTATCCTCATCATTTAACCCTTTTTGCTTCTGAAAGAGGGAATAACTCCCTTTCTATCATCAAGTCTGGTGGACCCCGACCTATTAACAGGAGAGCCTTATATCTATAGCAAAGTACTAGCTTCAGTAAGGGATCCCAAGCCAACTACTTGGGCAGTCGTCCCTAATCTCATAGACACAGAACAAATAAGGCCCCCTTGTGACACCGTCTGCAGCAGGTGACACTTGTAGACAGAGGTGAGAGATCACAATTTAAAACGTCATTGCCTGACCTCGCCGACATGTTTCGCCAGCTAACCTGGCTTTATCAAGGCTTAGAGGTCCGATCACATGTGCGCTGAGCTCACTTCCTTTTATATCATGTTAGGTAAACACCCCATTCAGGTGCTCACCAATTAGCCATCAGAGAATCCACATAAAGCCCACTCCCCCTTCCCTCTTTCAGAAGCAAAAAGGGTTAAATGATGAGGATAGAGATCAGGTTTTTAAATAGTGTGCATAGAGGTTAAGAGTTAGATATAATAAAAGTTACGTTTTAGTGTTTAATAGATAGAGAACTGATAGAGTTTAAGTTTGCCTATGGCAAAATAGTAAATATAGTGATCAAAAGTCACTCTTTGTTCTCTTGCGAGATTCCCAATTTTTTGGAGATTATGTGACATATTTGAATACTGTCACCATTTAATACACTTGTTACACTTACTAGGATGAGTGGCAACTTATTTAAAAACACTTTTCAGCACTAACTGCAGGGGGCAGCAGTGATGCTGTAGCATGTCCTGTTATGTGAAATATAGAGGGGGTTATCCTCTATATTTAGAAGTACAAAACACTTTTAATTGCATATTTTTCCCAAATATGTTTGTAATTTATCAATCAGGTAGTTTGATTCATGAGCCGAATGGCTTCTCTGCTAGGGGTTTGGAGGAAACTCCATATCCACTGTTAAAGGGGTTTTGTCACCACAATGATTTGCTTTTAACATGCAGAGAAAGGTAAATGAAAACTATTACCAAATACATTACTATTTAGATTTTTCTTTAGTCAGGAGATAAAGGAGATTATCTCTACTGCTAGCGTAGAAAAGTTTATCTTGTTTATCAACCACCTCTCCCTGCTCTTTCTGTTATTTGATTGATCCAATCTGCTGTCTGACCATGGTGAGTCACTCCCTGCGGAGTCTTATCTCTAGCACAGGAGCTTGTTTATGTAAGTTAAAGGGGTTTTATCGCTCCAAAGATCATGTCTCAGATTATGGGGACAGTAAAAATAAGCACTTTTGTAATTGGGTTGCATTACCTCTGTCACTTGGTTTAGCAGATATGAGCTTTTCTGTAAATCTGTGTTCTATTTCTGCTATTGCTGGTGAGTCACGCCCCCTGGACGTTTCCCGCCCCCCCTAGACACGTCCCCTGCACTGTGATTGGCTGGCTGACATCTCATTCAGCCTGTTAGGATACACCCCTAGACACGAAACACCCAGGCAACGCTGTGATTGGCTGCTTGCACACTCTGTGTTTACTCCCCTCTGAGCTGTTAAAATAGTGAATAGTGAAAATAGTGATAGTGAAACCAAGGTCTGCTGGCTCTATACACATCTCCCAGCTCTAGGGTGAATGATCTGGGCAATTACTGGATGTTTAAAGGGCTTTTGCCAAGAGGTTGATTCACCTCCTCACAGGTCCAGTCCTTAAGCTGCTACTTTGAAAAGAGGGCGTTCTGTTCCTCAGATCTAATGCAAGCCCCACCTCCTTATGATGTCATCATGTGCTCGTTCCGAGGTTGAATACCTATCCTTCAGCCTCTGCATCATGAACTACTCTGTAGTGTATAACATAAGGATTCAACACACTGTTTGTACAAGCTGTATGTGTAGTGTAGTGCTTAGCTGATCAGCTCTGCAAGAGAGAGGTTAGGAGTTCAAGCCCCATCAGTAGCTTTTTTTTATTTACACATATGTAAAGATATGACAATATATGTGTAAACATCTATAATTTTATATATATGCACACACAAAGCTCCCCTATATAGTGTCCCATCCTCACAGTAGTCGCACCAAGCACTTCCAACATATGTGATACAATGCATATACTCTGGGGGATGAGACATGATATAGGGGAGCTATGTATGTGTATATATATATCATTATAGAGATTGACATATATATTTTAGGTCTCTCTACATATGTGTAGAATTTAGGGGGAAAAAAATATTCTGTGAGGTACTAGAACTCCAAACTCTTTCATTGGAAAAGCGAAGCTCTACCACTACACTACCAGCCCAAGTTAGTTATAGGTTGGGCAGGGTCTTCTCTCAAAGCTGATTGCTTCTCTTCCCATTGTTTTCACTCACATGTCACTGACAGCAAGCAGAGATCTTTACTTGAAGCTGACATTTTTCCTTGTAGTTAAGTAAAGATCTCTGCCTGTTGTCAGTATAATTTGGGTGAACACCACTAGAACAGAACTAAAAGCTGCTGGCTTTCAGTGTAATTTGTGTGTAAACTAAGAGATAACAGGTGCTTGCTGTCAGTGAATGTTGAGTGATAGAGTTGACATCTTTACTTGGGTGATAGCTGCTTTTTTTTTACACTTTTTTAATGACATGCATAACTTATGATTTCTAAGCATCCCACGTCGACATTACATGGTGGCAAAACCCCTTTAAGTCACAGATCCCCTCATATAACACAGTATTATAGAGTCTCCTGCCTGTTAACAGGGGGATCGGAGGAGGGGGAGGGCAGTGTGCATTGCTCCATATAAAACAGTAACACAGACTGCAGCCTGGTAACAGAGGGGAAGGGGGAGGGCAGTGTACACTCCTCACATGCCTCATCTGTGTGTATAACTGCATATATCACAGCAGGGAGCTTGTGGAGCCTGAAGGCTGCAGACATAAGAAACATGCTGGAGGCTATGGAGCTGTTATATCCAGACAACCTTCTGCATCCCCTGCTTCATACAAAATGATGATGTCACAGTTCTTCAGTGAGGAGAGACACGCCTCTTGGAAGAAGAGGACACGCCCGCTGAGGAGAGACACGCCCTTGGATTTCAAACTCAATCTCAGAGAATTAGCTGAAGAGCACAAACAGTTCAAACGATAAAACTCCTTTAAAGGGGTTGTCTCACTACAAGGATTGCTTTTTATGTTAAAGATCTTGCAAAAATCACTTTGCAATATATGTCCATTAACAGTGTCCTACCTATTCCTAGATATCCCCTCATGTATGGGCTGCATCAGCTCCTCAGGTCGCTATAGCTACAGACCTGTTCGATCTCTCGATAGGCACTGGCCAGTAGTAGCCAGTAAACACACCCTTGAATTCAAACATGAAAATGAAAACAGGACTGGGTTGAGATGACTTGATGAAGTGAGACAACTCCTTTAATGACAATTTTAAATCCTTAGAGCTCTGCAGCCTTGTGCACTACAGATTATTAACCTCCTGCACTCTTGTCACCATAACAGGAATGGCTGGAAATAGCATAACTAATCATTGCTATAGACCCACCCACAGCTTGACCAGAAAGTGGGAGCCTAACGTTGGCTGTGGCTCTGTGAAACATCATGGGAAGATAACCCCTTTAAATATTATGTTTGCTAACCAAAATTCAGTGCTTTTCAATTTCTCACAGCATTAACATCTCTACAATAGTTGGAGCTGTTTCTCTAATACATAGCTTCAAATCCTCTGTACAACATATGGTGCTCTTCAAGACATATCTGGCTCACTGAGTCTTGAGACATGTAAGGAGGATGACACCAAACCAGTTCCCATCAACAGACAGCTGTCGTGAGTTGTTTGCCCTTATTCAGTGCAGAGCAGTGTATTGGCTGGCTAGGTGCAAAGGCTGGCAAAGTGTTCTGCGTAACAAAGTTTTGCTTGTGCTACAGTACACTGCACAGGCCTGGCCCCCTCTTGACACTTTCTGCTCCCCAGTATTTTGTGTTTGACACCTGAAATGTGCTGGGCAACATGTCCAATCGAATAATAGAGGAGTCATAGGTTGTAAGCCAGCATGGTGCACCACATGAAACTGTAAATGGCACCCTTTGTATCGCCTTATCTATGTGCAATTATAATACCAGCCACCACCCCACTCATAAGGCGTGTGAGTGGTTGTCTTATTGGTATTTTTGCATTAGTACAGTCTCCTATTGTATAATATTGTGGCTTTTTTTATCATTCAGTTGCTCCCCTAGTGGATGGGTGTGTGAGCTACTGCTTATTAGCATCTACACCTGTTATATCTCTCCCAAGTAGCATTGGGCTTATAGTGCCTCCTACTGGGTTTAGGCTATTATCCAAACATTGAGCTGTAAGTATGGCCTTGTGTGTGTGTTTCTAACCAAAAGACAAATATCTCTATCGTCTTGTGATTAGTGTATATATATATATATATATATATTTATAATATATATATACATATATAGATATATATAGATATAGATATAGGTGTGATATGTATGGATATAAATAGATAACTAAAGGCAAAATAAAAAAAATTTTAAAAAACACCAATAGCCCAAATTGCAAATTTTAGCTCTGCTCATGTGACCCAAAGTTATATAATGTCTATATAAAAATTAATGTAATGAAAGGGGGACATCATTTTAAAGCTTTATTCAGTTGCCCTCTAGGCTATTAAGAAAAAAAACATTAAAATAATGCTTTGTGGATCACGTTAAAAAAGGAGATTTTTTAAATAACCAGGTATGAGAAACCGTTGTAGACTTCATATGCTTGTACCGAAAAAAAAAAAAACTAAAAATGTGTCCATGATCTAGCAGTCTTCTGTTATTTATAACCATAAATAAGGGAAAACTGCCTGGTCATGAAATGGTTAAGAAAATAACCAAGCCAGAATTTTGGGCCTAAAATAACATGAGCATTAAAAGTAGAGATTCACTTAAAACAAGGTAGTGTTAGTGTAGTGCAGAGGGGCTATGATATACCATAGCAAATGAAAAATGATGTAATCACACAAAACTAAGTTATTCCACTAAATAAAAGCCCTATTTTATAGTGTATATATCTCCTACGGTGTGATGTCATGTACAACATATGTGACATCACATGTGTTAAGCTCAGTTATAGTTTTTGGAGCAAAGCCTTTGAGTTTCACATTACACCTTTACATAAGCCATATTGTGTTTGAGTGCAAATGTTCTCACCCTTTGACTTTTCTACAATATTTCCAAACACTTGACCTTCTTGATTATCATTTATACCATGTCTATATGTTAACACATAATCCCATAGTTTGGTGACAGGACAAATCGCTAAACAAAATCTGCACCTTTGATAAAACCTGTAAATCTGTTGTAAGAGGTCGTACTCCAGACAGCAACTATGTGGTTTTCATACCAACACTTAGACTGTTAAACTAACAACAGATTGTATAACATTATTGTTTTCAGTTATTGTGTTGAGGACTATGGAATTAGGCCTCGGGCTCACCCAAGGATTTCTGACTAAGTTACTGAATCATAATACCAGATGTAAGTCAGCATTGCCAATTTTCATATTTGTAATAAAATAAATCTTACTTTTTATTAACAGAAAACGTGCTCTGTAATTTGGTGGTGAACATTTTGCCCAGAACAATTGATTTAGAAGGAAAAATTTATGGGCTTAAAATATTGTTGTAATTATCATACCAGATCCCATCTGTAGAACTTTTTGATTCTTACTATTTAGTTTGCGGCTAGTTTACACAACAATAATGTTTCCATTTTAGCATATGCACCATTTAGGGGATCATAAAATGTGTCCTGGTTCAATGGATGTTTTCAGCAGTCAAAGCCTCATTTACATGGTAATACTAATTACAACTGGAATAGAACAAAGTGCTGTCTATTTAATGAAGTACTAATGATCTACTGACTATGTGTTGTGCTTAAGGACATTATTTGTATAAGACTGGAGCAACATCCCCTTTGTTGGCATGGAAAGCTCAGCATGCCATGGTAAACTAGGGTCTATGGTATTATAGTATAACAAAGAAAAGAAGGCTAATAGTTGCCATTGTACAATTCAGCAATGAATATGCATTCACTAACCTGACTGATCAAAGCAAAAATTGTTCTGTGTACTTAACACTGAGAAACACTGGCTTTATAAAGTTTTCCAAAATTCTGTATAGAATAAACATTAACAAGTTTATATAACAGGAAGCTACCATGACAGATTTGATTCAATCTATAGCAAATTTCACTACTAGAAGAGATATACAAAGTTTTCACTAGTTCATTTATATACAACCACCTATATAACAAACAGGCAGATTACTAAAAAAAAGATAAAATATGATGCTACAGACAACTACACAGTAATATTTATCAAAATTAGTAAATAATTTTGCACTTAATAAATAAATATTAAATAATATAAATAATAACATATTATATTATATATAACATTATATATACACAAATAATAAATATTTTGCACATACATCATAACATAAATATATAAATTTTATATATATATATATATATGTGTATATATTATATATATATTAATATATATATATATATTATATATATATATATATATATATATATATATATATATATATATATATATATATAAATAACAATATACCACTAGAATTAATGCACCTGTACTACTCAAAAATTAGACAGCGGAATATCTCTAATATGTCATACTACCAAATGAGCATAAACAATGCAAAAAATAAAAAGTACAAATTACAACATAAATATAGAAAAATATATTTTGTTCATTAAAACAGAAAGTGCTAGACAGTACAAAACCTAAGGGTCACACGTATGAACGTGCATGCATCATTTTTTTGGCATATCTTGCTCCAAAAAAAATGTCATTGCCCTGTTCTATAGGTATATGAACAGTCGTACGCCCAAACTTGGTGCAGTCTGCAATAGACACAACACTTTTGAATGTGCCAAGAATGAGCCAAACTTTGGTATGAAACTGCCATACAAAGTTTTGCACATGACACTATGCACCAAAATGTTTGTTGCCTAATACTTTCATTCATACTGTCATATTACACGCTCTTCTATAACTATTTAGAACTGGTGCGTCAGTGCCAAGTTACGTACATGTCGCCCTAAATTTGTACATAAGTTTGTACATGAAGTGCTAGAATGTACAAAATCTACATTTGTGCATAAAGTGTTAAATAGTACAAAGTTTAAATGTTGACTTGGTCTAGCACTTTATGTTTTATTGCATAGCATATACTTTTCTATATTTATGACGGTATTTCCACTTCATGTGTTTTGCATTACTGATGTTCATTTGGAAGTATGATATGATGGGGATATTATATTGTATATTTTGAGTGGTACAGGTCAGTAGCATCTTTCTATCGCTGCATTGTTATTTTATGTATAATTTTAACTTATGTTGTATCAATAAAATATTAATTTTATCATTTTGTGATTTTGTACTTGTTTGAAAGGTGCTATAGCTCAATATGCAACAGGGCTGAAACAGCAGTGGCTTTAAGGGTGTTTCAAGGATTTTTTTTTTAGCTGCCCTGGTCTAAATTTTTTTCAGAGAAGTATTTTCTGTCTGTAGTTTACTTAAAGAGGTTATGCAACCCCTTAATTTTTTTTTTTTTACAAACAACTGATAATAGTAGAAAACAATAAAACGAGTAATACTCACCTCGTCCCTCCCCTGCTGATTCTGTGCTGAAATTTTCTTGGTCCCCTATCCATCTCTATTCACCACTGAGGTGACCGCTGTGGCCAGTAATTGGCTGCATCAATTATGTCATGTTAACACGAAATTGCAGTTTCAGTGATTTTGTACTAACATGGCACAAGATTAATATAGCCAATCACTGGCTACAGAGATGTCACCTCCTTGCAGTGATTGACTGCAACTTTAGGGCCACATGTATGAAAACGGTTTAGGTTTTAAACTCAATTTTTTGCCCATAGTAACCTATGGGAAACAAAGGGAGTTTAAGACCTAAACCGTTTTCATACATGTGGCCCTATGTTTTATCCCACCACACGACTGCTGAAGCCCCATAGGCAAAAAACAGTGAAAGACCTTTGAAGCATCAACACGGGAGATACAGAAAACTGGCAAAGTAGGGGGCGTGGCTTGGTGCCTGAAGATGGCGGACGTGTGCTAGAGGAGCTCCTCATCAGTGGCGTACTAAACCGGCCCAAACAAACCATTAGTGATCATCATTGGATCGCACACCTGTGCTGCAGAGAGGTGAACGTACTGGGATCTACCTTGGCGACTGTGGCACCTCTGCAACGCTCCTGAGGCTGACAGCAAGATCCCGGAGATTTGAACTGCAAGCGTGGTGCTGCTGCGCGCCACAACCCGGTGAGAAGCTCAGCTGTGCAATACTAGCCGCTCCACCACCGCGCCTCCTGATACCTAGCCCACGGGGTGACAGCGACGATCCCCCGACGCCACATCTTTGCCGTACAGCCACTTGTTGCAGAGTCTTCCCAGCGGTGAGTACAGAGGACTCCTTCCCTATGTGGACAGCCGGCGGCCATTTTAACACCAGAGCCTCATCTGCTTACACTGCTTAAACCGTAGCGTTGCCGCGTGCCGCAGCCCAGAGGGAAGTTCAGCTCTGCAATCCCGGCACCTAACCCGTGGGGTGACAAGAACGATCCCCCGGCACCGCATCTGGAACGCGCAGTCACTCGTTACAACGACTATCCGGGGGTAAATACAGAGGGCCCCTCCCCTATATGACGGCCGGCGGCCATTTTAACAACAGAGCCTCACCTGCCTTCTCTGCTTAAATTACCGCGTTGCCGCGCACCGCAGTTTAACGGGAAGCTCAGACCCGCAATACTAGCGGCTCCATCACTGCGCCTGCGGACACTTAACCAGAGGGATAACAGCAACGAATCCCTGACATCGAGCTTGGACCTTGCAGCCATCTACCGCGGAATCTTCCTCGCAGTGAGTACAGAAGGTTCTCCCCCCACGTGGAGGATTGGCAGCCATCTTAACAGTAGAGCCTCATCTGCCCACCCTGCTTAAACCACTGCGGTGCACTCTAAATAAATCTGTACTGCTTTACTCCTGGAGCGGCGGCAGCGTTACCCGTTTCCTCTGTTACAGGCTTGTCAGAGAGTTGCTCTTACTAGTTTGACTGCTATTCTCAGTACTCCTGCCATTATAGGTCTCAGCCCTCAAACAAAGACTCTGTGAATTTTTCCCGCTACACCAAATTCCTTCAAAACACAGCGGGCGCTCCACGCCAGAACCTACATTCAAAGCTGATCCTGCATCACATATTTGCTCCAATACAGCTGCAGTTATAAGGGTAACCCACTGTGGATATCTCCTGTCTCTCTTGACCTAGTCACCGAGAACTAACTTAAGGAGGCAACACGCACTACTAACCTAGCAGACACCACTGCTACCTCTGTGTGGTTGGACTTGAACAAAAAGTGCTCCCCCTCCCAACCTCTTCACCCTTCATTCCACTGATCCGCGTCCCAACTTCTTCTCTGGTTGCATAGTTACCACACAGTGCTTATTGGCATCTTCCTACCCCCATACGACAACTAAATTAAGGAAAAGAAGAAGAACAACACACAAAAAAAAAAAAAAAATTTGATTGCATTCTCTATCATTGCTTTCTTTGTGCTCCATTACCAGAAGAGTAACATATTCCTCCTAATCACATTCTTACTCACCTCCATAATTCTAAGATGGGAGGCACTTAAAAAAAAAAATCCACCTAAGAAACCTGCCAAACTCACTGAGTTTTTTCAACAACCCTCCCAGTCTCGACCTATGAGAGGCGCTCACAGTCTCCCTCCTTCCTCCCCTACTCCATCTCATGCTGAATCAATGGACTCTGAGCTTCAGGATTGCTCTGGGAAGCCTAGTAACACTGAAACCAACTTACGCCAACTGTTCTCTTCCTTTAGAGAGCACTTGCAAACTGACTTCAAACAGATGATGAATGAATTCAGAAGTGACATCCAATCATTAATCTCTAGAACAGAGCACATCGAGACAAAAATGGCTTAGTTTTCCTCGTCACATAACCTTCTCATAGACTCTCACTCAGTGCTAGAAGATGAAGTCCAAAAACTCTCTGCTAAAGTCCTTGACTTAGAGGACAGATCTCGTAGATCTAACATCCGCATAAGGTGCGTCCCTGAAACGGTCACTTCTGAACTATTGCTGCCCTTTCTGCAAGACCTTATGGCTATTGCTCTTCCAGAAGCTACAACTTTGGACCTTACTGTGGATAGGATCCATAGACTCCCTAAACCTAAACATATCTCGCCCTCGCTGCCGCGAGATGTCATTGCGAAGATCCATTTTTATCGTACCAAAGATAATCTACTTTGAGCCCTCTGTAAGGGAGTCGCACTACCTGACAGGTTCAAAGACCTCTCCATCTTTCCCGACCTTTCAGCAGGAACAATGCTTCGACGCAAGGAGTTTGCTCCACTCACCAAAGTCCTCAGAGACCATAATATCTCATACCATTGGGGATTTCCCGTCAAATTAATATTTAGTAAGGATGGTAATACTGTTGTCTGTACCTCCCCCACTCTACTGCGGGACGCTCTCCTGTCTTGGGGTCTTATCACTACACCAACCCACACCCCCTTGCGCAAAACCAGAGCTAAGCCAAACCTCATCTCTCCTCTCTGGTCCGAAAAACAGGCCAGACGTCGTCCTGCTCCAGATGATTGATCTGCTGCTAAACATCCTCAAGTTCTAATGCTGCAGAGGGATTGCTCTAAGGTACCTCCACAAGTACCTGATACTCCAGTTGGGGTACCTTACCGAGCACCATGCACATGTGTTTCCTTTTTTATGGGAACACCTCCTGGTTCAGATCATGGCTATACTGTTTGGTTTTTAAATTTGTTGTTCGCTACATCCCAAGTTTGATTAATGCCATGACTATCTTATGTTTCTTTCAATGCACTACATGTAAACTACTATCATCAAGATGTTCTCTTATGCGGTTGAACTAGTAATATACCACAGTTACCATTGGAATTAAATTCCTCTCAATTAACACTAACAGCCTTAACTCTCCCCTTAAAAGGTGACTCTTTTGGAGAGACGCAATCCGGTCTGGAGCTGATGTGATTTGTGTCCAAGAGACACATTTTAAACCTTCTGACACCTCCCGGCTGAAACATAAAAAATTCCCATACTCATTCTTCTCATGTTGTGATACTAAGACAGCAGGTGTGGCCATATTTGTCAAACAAACAATGGCCTTCACGTTATTACATTCTGAAATTGACCCTAATGGTTGTTATATTATTTTGCAATGCTCCCTTGATTCTGCCATATTTACAATAGTAGCTCTTTATGCTCCTAACCGGAACCAATTACCCTTTATCTCCAAAACAGTGACTAAGGCCAAAGATTTAGCTAAAGGTTATTTCATTATTTGTGGAGACTTTAACAGGGTTGTTAATAATGATATAGATCGTTCCAGGGGAACCCCGGTCAAAACACCGGATTTGAAGTCCTTTCTATTAGAAGAAGATCTCCATGACCCCTGGAGATATGAGCATACATCAGAGCTGGACTATACATATTTCTCAGCGGCCAAGTTCTCACACTCTAGATTAGATTTATTTTTAGTAGAAAAAAACAGCCCTAATAAATGTAGAATCTACCACTATAGGATGCGCCATATGGTCTGACCACGCGCCAATCTCCCTCACTCTTAGAAACGGTCTCTCTCTTCCACCTCTTTCCCTCTGGAGGCTAAATCACTTCCTACTAAAATCCCCTCATGTAGTTGCTGAACTTCAAGCAGCTTTGACAGAATTTTTTTATTTAAATTCTAACTCCGTTACCAACCCACAGACTGTGGTGTGCCCATAAAGCTTTTATGCATGGAATATGTATTCTGATTGCCTCAAGGGAGAAACGAAAAAGAGAGAGGGAGCTTACAGATACATTGAGTTAAATTAAATCTTTAGATGCTCAACTTAAAACTACACTGGACCCACTTCTGAAAGAGAAATTAGTTAACTTGAAAAATAAATTGCGATTAATGCCTTTCCGAAAATACGAATACCATCTTGCTAGACTAAATCTAAATTTTTATTTGCAAGGTGACCACCCAGGGAAGCTGCTGGCCCGCAGAGTAAAAAAGCTACAAGTCAGATCAAAAACTGCTTACCTCTCATGTCCTCTTAAAGGCAAAATATATGATCCCCAAAAAATTGCTGATGCTTTTGCTGACTACTACCAATCCCTCTATAACCTTAAACAAGACCCGTCTAACCCACTAATTACAAACGAGAGCATAAATACATTTTTAAACTCGATTTCCCTTCCCACTGTATCCCCTTCACAATTGGAAACGTTGAACGCCTCTTTCACAGAATTGGAAATTAAACAGATGATTTCCCAAGCTAAGCTTAACAAATCTCCCGGTCCAGATGGCTTTACTAACGAGTATTACAAACTTTTCACCGAATTCCTAACCCCACACTTAAAAAAGACATTTAACTCCATTATGACCTCTGGTTCCCCCTTCCCGTCACTCTTAACAGCAACCATTTCAACCATCCCTAAACCGGGCAAACCTACAGACATAGTTTCCAATTAGAGACCTATCTCCCTTCTTAACAATGACATTAAACTGTTTTCTAAAATACTGGCACACCGACTACATGACATACTTCCCCACCTAATCCACCATGACCAAGCTGGCTTTGTTAAAGGGCGACAAACAAGGGATGGCACAAGCGGGGGTTATTGATAAAATTTAACTTTATTTCCCAAAAGCACACTCCTACGATTCTGCTTTTCTTGATGGAGAGAAAACTTTCGATAGAATCAACTGGGGGTTTCTTTTTAGGCAAAATATTATCAAAAATTTTGGGTTTTACTGGCCCCTTTTTAAAAAACAATTCTTGCCTTTTTATACCCTTTTCCCCAAATGGTAAGGTTATGGGTTTGGATTTCCCCTCTAGAACATTCCCAATTTCTAATGGCCCCCGCCCAAAAACTTTCCCCCCCTTTTTACCACTTATTTATGATTTATGTGTAGAGGGCCTTTTGGCCGGGAAAATCCCAAAAAACCCTTTGATAACTGGGGTTTTACCATTATCTTGTTTGAAAACAAAACAGTTTATTTGTTTCGCATTTTTTTTTTATATGTCAAAAACCCAGAAAATTTTTGGGTTTCCAAAGGGTTTCTTTAAAATTTTCAAATCAGAAATTTTGTTGTTTCCTATATAATTAAATGCATCCAAAAAAATTGCTTTTTCCAAATTTCCTACTCGTCAACTTTGCCGTCCAAGTGGGCCCTTTTTCAATTTTATTTGGTCCACTTTCCCCGTTCCCTTTTTTTGGTATTCAAATCTTCCCTGTTTTTTAAAAAAAACTTTTTGGTGAATCTCACCAATGTCCCCACCGGTATTTCAAAGAAATCCCCGTTTTCATTTAATTCCCCCTATCCTGGATGGCGGGTTTCCCGTGACTTAAAAAAGCTGGCCCCCGAAAATATCTTATTGTTTTGGGGCCCCCGGGGCCCCCTCCCATTTAAGGGGTTCCCCAAACGGGGGGGTAATTTTTTTGGGGGGGGGGAAATTCCCCAAAAAATTTTGGGGGTTATTGGAAATTTATTTGGGTTTTTAAAAAAAAGGAAAAAAGGAAAAGTTTTTTGGGCCAAAGAAATTTTATTTTTTTTTTATTTTTTTCCTATGGCAAAAGGGGCCTTGGGCAGTATAATCTACTGGGTTTGTAATTTTTAGCGGGGAGGGCCTAGAACCTAATTTAAAGTGCTTGGGAAAGCTCCGAATCTCACCGTGGGCAACCCTTGAGGAAAAGTTTCAGTTCCCCCTACCAAAACTTAAGCATTTCCTGACGCATCAACCCTTTTGGGGGTTACGTTTAAACCCACCCTTTTTCTTCCCTCTTGTTTTACCCAGCCCATTGTGTGGGAAAAAAATTTTTTTGGGGGGGGGATTGGGCCAAACATTGGTCCATATAAAAAAGATTTTATTTCCCCAAATTTTTTTTTTACATGCAAAAAGGGGGGCCCCTTCCCCTTTTGCGGTGGTTTTTCCCTTTTGGGGAAACCTTTCGATTTGGGGTCTTTTTTAAAAAGGGTTTCCCCACTTAAAAACTTTTGGAGAAATAAAAACCCCTTTTCCCCTTCCCAACAACCAACTTTATGTCTAAACTTCGATTTTCAACCACCTTACAACATGGAAAAATCCTGACCAAATCCATGTTTGGGCCCCCTTATTTTCCAAAAATTCCTTTAAAAAGAAAAGGTTTTGTAAGGGGTCTGCGTGTTATTTTCCCCCTCTTCTGGAAAACAAATTCCCCTTAAGCCCGTCTTTACAACTAAATGGGAGGCGGAACTAGGGAAAGGGTTTTACCTGGGGGAAAATGGCAAGATTTAAACCAAAAAACTAAAAAAAAATCTATGGTTTTTAAAAATTTAAACCAAAGTAGAAATTATTGCGAAAAAATAATTTACCGGGTACCTTAAAGCCCTGCCCGGACTTCACATATGTTTTCCCTGGGTCACCTTTTTCAATGTTGGAAGACGCTTGGGGCCTTGTGGCTCCCCAAATTTCCTTTTTTGGTGGAATTTGTCCCTCTTTATTTAAAATTTGGCCGAGGTGGAATTCTTTTATCAGAGCGTTTCAAAATTCCAATTGCCCTTACCCCTGAAATGGCAATCCTGCCCTTGCATATGTTTTTCCCGTCACCATCCACACAGCTCTTTCTTGTCTAGTGGCTACAATCAGTGATTGCATTAAATTGGAAAAACCTCACCTCTTTGGATTTCTGAGGTAATTCCCGGGGAAATAATAGTGTCAAGCAGAGAATGCTTGTAATCCCTCCCTCAGGGTTTCCCAAATGAAAAGTTGGCCCCTTGGTTACTCTGGTTTTGCTAAACTTATAATTTACTAAATAATAATAAATTTCCCTTTTTTTTTCCTTTTAGCCTAAACCCTGGGGTTGTGGATGTATGTCAATATACGCTTAATTTAATAATACCTTTAAAGGGGAAGTAAAAGCCAACCCATAGGGCTTGTTTATTCATCTTTTTTTATGTATTGTGTCCCTCCTGATTTAGGAAGTCATGGTGGTTGTTTTTTCCTGTTATTGTATATTTTTCTTTTCTTTGTTCAAGTATATGTCTGTTAAATGTATTACTTTTATAGTACTGCGTGATATTTATGTTTTGTTTTGATAAAACTCTAATAAAAATTTACTGTTAAAAAAAAAAAAAAGAAAGCAAACTGGCAAAGTAAATATTACACCTAATATGATATCAGCTGTTTGTAGAAACAAAGTAGGATAATTGTCTTAAGGGGGGACCTTTTTTCTGTTTTGTTTTTTTAGTAATCCTTGTGCCCTGTGAAAAACCAAATTTTTGGAGCATCTTTTTATAACTTGTGTTTGGATGTTCCTTGTTTTTTCCCCCTCTAATATATTATTAAAAATGTCAGTTGGGTGTCACTACTTCAGTTTTCAGAGAAGTGTATCCCTGCATACATTGGCTCTGTCAGCACTGATTGGACAATGTCAGAGTGAGGAACCCTCCGCTGGTTGGTAAAACCATTTGAAAGTTTGTAAGAATTGCTAGAAGGCACAATGGGGAAAACAAAAAATTGAATATTTAAGGGGGGTTTTCTCCTACATTGATTTCTTATCAGTCCTGTTTTCTTGGTTTCTTTTGAAATTGGGCGTGTTTACTGGCTTCCCTTGGCTGCGTAGAATCCAGGTTTGTAGTATGGCAACCCGTGCTGGCAGCCTATCATGAGAGATTGAAAAGGTTGTAGCTATGTGACCTGAGGAGTGATGCAGCCCATACAAGAGGGGGTATCTCAGAATAGGTAGGATACTGTTAATGGACATCTATTGCAAAGTGACTTGTTTTTGCAAGATCTTTAACATAAAAAGCAATCCTTATAGTTAGACAACCCCTTTAAGTAAAGATGCTCCAGAAATGTTATTTCATGGGTATCATCAATGTTGACTGAAACGAAGATGTCAAGGGTCTTCCATAGTCTGGACTCATACATCTGTTACTTTTTAGCTTACACCTGGAAAAGACTGATATACAGTATACATCTTCTGTTTCATATTCTCCTCTGCCTTTGGCTTAAAAACTGCAGCAAAATTTGCACCAAAAACTGCATCGAAACTAAAAGTGTCAATCTGATCTAATAGTCATGGGAAATTTGCCCCTACTTGTCTAGTGTCTGAATGGGAAATGAAAAGATTGTCCTGTCTATGTTGTAAGGACCCCTGTGGTGGGCTTTTCCTTTGGCTTGTCATCCCTTTTATTTCCATGCAAAGGGAATACTTTTCCTTAAAGACAGTCATTATGTAAAGTGCATGTAGTTTTATCTACTTTGAAGTACACAGGGTGAAATTTGCATTCAGGCAGTTATTAAGCTGTTAGCATCAGATTCAATGTACCACTGTCCCTTTGTTGATTTTCCTTATTTATGTATCAACTTTGATGTATAATCACTTTGCTACAAGAGAAACACATGATTCAATGGGTCTTGACTAGATGTTCGAAAAAACAATAATCTATATTAATGTCTATTTATTCCTTTTCAGGATCTTTGTACGTTAACAACTTGCATCATACTCTTGACAGGCAATAGAGTATATAAACTACCACAGTGTCTTATACACTCACCGGCCACTTTATTAGGTACACCATGCTAGTAACGGGTTGGATCCCCTTTTGCCTTCAGAACTGCCTCAATTCTTCGTGGCATAGATTCAACAAGGTGCTGGAAGCATTCCTCAGAGATTTTGGTCCATAATTGACATGATGGCATCACACAGTTGCCGCAGATTTGTCGGCTGTACATCCATGATGCGAATCTCCCGCTCCACAACATCCCAAAGATGCTCTATTGGATTGAGATCTGGTGACTGTGGAGGCCATTTGAGTACAGTGAACTCATTGTCATGTTCAAGAAACCAGTCTGAGATGATTCCAGCTTTATGACATGGCGCATTATCCTGCTGAAAGTAGCCATCAGATGTTGGGTACATTGTGGTCATAAAGGGATGGACACGGTCAGCAACAATACTCAGGTAGGCTGTGGCGTTGCAACGATGCTCAATTGGTACAAGGGGCCCAAAGAGTGCCAAGAAAATATTCCCCACACCATGACACCACCACCACCAGCTAAACCGTTGATACAAGCAGGATGGATCCATGCTTTCATGTTGTTGACGCCAAATTCTGACCCTACCATCCGAATGTCGCAGCAGAAATCGAGACTCATCAGACCAGGCAACGTTTTTCCAATCTTCTTACTGTCCAATTTCGATGAGCTTGGGCAAATTGGAGCCTCAGTTTCCTGTTCTTGGCTGAAAGGAGTGGCACTCGGTGTGGTCTTCTGCTGTTGTAGCCCATCTGCCTCAAAGTTCGCCGTACTGTGTGTTCAGAGATGCTCTTCTGCCTACCTTGGTTGTAACGGGTGGCTATTTGAGTCACTGTTGCCTTTCTATCAGCTCGAACCAGTCTGCCCATTCTCCTTTGACCTCTGGCAGCAACAAGGCATTTCCGCCCACAGGACTGCCGCTCACTGGATGTTTTTTCTTTTTCGGACCATTCTCTGTAAACCCTAGAGATGGTTGTGCGTGTGAAATACTCAGACCAGCCCTTCTGGCACCAACAACCATGCCACGTTCAAAGGCACTCAAATCACCTTTCTTCCCCATACTGATGCTCGGTTTGAACTGCCAGGAGATTGTCTTGACCATGTCTACATGCCTAAATGCACTGAGTTGCCGCCATGTGATTGGCTGATTTAGAAATTAAGTGTTAACGAGCAGTTGGACAGGTGTACCTAATAAAGTGGCCGGTGAGTGTATTCTTTGAATATTACATGCATGCAGAGTATTAATTTAAATAACTTGTTTTTGTGTATTTTTATACAGTTTTTTTTTTCCATTGTTAGTAATGAAGGTGTTTGAAACTACAGTACTATTGCTGGGGCTTGGTGTCAGCAGGTAGTATTTTTTTTGACATCCTAAAGCTGATATTGATTACCTCTTTCTACTATCCCATTCCCCAATGTACTGAAGGTATTGGGAACAGCCATGTTACCGTCAAAAGCTCTAACGTGAAAGTTCGCTTCTGATGCAACTACATCCTATTAGTGTGTATTATACATTTCATATCAATATATTGAAAAATATGTATCATTATTAAAGAATTATGTAAGACGTAATAAAATTTCATATATCAAAAATATTTAGCATGGGGAAAGTATGGTCCCTCAAGGGCTCACATGAAAAGTCAATGAACATTCATGATTGTAATGGATAATTAAAATTTCAGAAATAGATGCAGGAGCATAAATAATTAATGACATGTGAGAAATAGACTGCTTCATTAATTCATACGGTACCAACAAGTACAAAGTAGCCCTCACACCTTGTGTCTGATCTGAAGTAGCTTTTTACTGTGTAATATTTTGGTTTTGTCTGTACTTATACCCTCTATATTGTAAAGTGCTGCAGAATATGTTGGCACTATATAAATAAAGATTATTATTATTATTAATATGAGTTCTAATGTCATGAGTAAATAAATGTATACTACTAAATATGGATATATATATATATATATATATATATATATATATATATATATATATATATTATATATATATATATATATATATTTATATATATATATATATATATATATATATATATATATGGATAATTGCAAATTCGAATATAAAAGTGATATAAAGACCACATTTCTCTGTGCCTATAATACGAATAAACAGCTAGTGCCAGACAGTAACAAAAATAACCAGCAATATGGCAAAGTAAACTACTGTGCCATATTGCTGCCACAAAGTATTACCAGGAAGAGCACAGTGTGCTTAAAGGGGTTTTCCAGCTACAAAGATCATATCTTTAATGATGGAGACAGTAAAAATGAGCAATTTTGCAATTGGTTTGTATTACCTAAATCATTTATAGCAGATATTAGCTAATCTGTAAGTGTATAGAGCTAAATCTGAAGCCTGGGGTCCGGTCATGCCCCCTTTGCTGTGATTGGATACCTGATATTTGTCAGCCCTGGTTGGGTCACACCCCCTGTGTGGGATACACCCCCTGTGTGATGATTGATTGCCTGCACTCTTTGTGCTCACTGCCCTCTTTTCTGTGTGAAACTGACTGAGCTCACCACTGGCAGGCTGTGTTCTTGTGATCCTCCTCTCACTCCCCTATGAGCTATGGAATAAAGCCTGCCTGATCTCCTTTCTAGCTTCTCTCCCAGTGATAACCCTATGTAAAGGATCTGGGCAATTACTATTTATCTGCCAGAGTTAACATACCCATATAACAAAGCCTTATACACCCTGTTCCCCCTCTTCTTTCAGGCAGGAGGTAGAGCAGTTTGCATTTCTCACATTTGTTTAATCATTTGAAGCTGTATGTATAACTGTTTACACCAATTAAGGTGTTCTGGTTACAAGGAGCTTGTGGAGGGTGAACTGACCATTGCAGGAGGTCAGCAGAGCTGTGACATTCTCTCCCTGCCAGTGCTCACACAGAATGATGATGTCACCAGTCTTTTCTATTTCATAAAGTGATAGATAGAATATGCCTGCTGAAGGTATATATCTGTCAGAAATATAATCTCTTCTTTATTAGTCATAGGCTTCTGACTACTTTGATATGATTTTTTGAGAACAACAGACCAGCAACAATGCATATAGGCAACTATTGCTCTTTAATATTCACTTGTTTTGCCCTGTTGTAGACTTGGTTTGCACTTAATTTGTCACTGTAATTCATAATATTTTTCACAGTTGTCTAAAACTAATATATTGCCAATATTATTTATGTCTATAGTGAACATTTATTAGGTAATGAAAACTGAAAATCAATTATAATAGGCTTTTCCAATAGAAAATACATGAAACTTGGATTCACAATTGAATCATTTAAAGGGAAAGTGTCACCAGAAAATGAGCTATTGTTTGAATTGTGTTTTTATAGTAAATATATATTTTCAGGAATGTTTGGGGATTTTAAAATATTTCAAATTACTATCTATAATTAAAAAATAAATCCCGAAATCTTGCACTTTTCCCTCTGGACAATAAGCTTAATAGTCTAACACTTCCGGTTCTTTAGAAGTCACCTAATTATCATTACACACAGGATTACTCATGGCTCTAGGACTGTTCTTCCCATCGCAGCACTGGGAACTGGAGAAAGGTCCACAAAAGGTCCAAAATATTGTGAATTTTCACAATCCTAACTGCCATATAAAAAAGCACCAAGACTCCACTCTAAGAAGATCCAAGAAGAGCTATAAACCATGCCAAGTTCAAGACTCCATGAATGTCAGGGATTCTATTCTTGCAAGGATATTTGATACACCAACCACTGCATCGCAAGTAGGACTGCGAGTAACCATCACTTACAGGAATGTACTGGTGGAGACACTTCTCATAACAATCAAAGAGATTAGTTGTCTGATTTTTTTGTAGTCATTGTCTCATTTCCTGGCTACCGTTTGATTATACTCCAGATACAACAGGTTTTGTTGGTTGATGTCCAAGACTATGTCCCCTACAATGAGAATCAATGTGTTCCCTCGCTACTTGCTTGTGTTTCTGGAAAAATTTCCTGATTTTGCACTATATTTATTTCTCATTATTTTGAGCGCCATGGATATCTGTATGTCATACACTGAAAGGTGACACCGACATATGGATAACACAGGGGCCATCATTTACAACAGGAGACAACTCCAGCATACATCATCCACTCCTCCAAAGTGTGCCTAGAAAACTACAGTAAAGCTTATCTCTAAATGCTGTCAAAACAGCCAAGTCAAGATGGCTGCCTCAAAAATCTTTAACAGAAAAGAAAATGTATCATTATCTGGTTTTAATTATTCAAAAATATACACTCCCTTCATGGTACCATTACCATTATAGTTCATATTTCACTTATTGAAAAGTGTGTGTTCTAGTTCCTCTATCCAATTCCAAGAAATCACTATGGCTATTTAAGTAATAATTTCTATATATCTATACCAAGCAGTATATCCTGGGTGCTGGTTGGCGTTATATACAGTATATTAGGTCTGTATATAGAATAATGCAGGAATTACTAGAACGACATTATCTCCGAGTCTCCAAGAACCAAATTAATCAAAAAAAGAAAAATTTAAAGCACATATTTCCCAGATATGTATTGATGTGTATTATCATCAATTATGAAGAATGATGTAAATGCTCAGGCTACACTGAATGCAGAATGTAAGTGACCTGAAACCACTGAGAATAGTTGAGGGTTTAGTATACAAATATATTAAAAACTTGGCCACTCTTAATATAACATAAATTTTTGGTTGCTTTACGCTGTGCAGTCATAAAATCTGTATTTTGTTCTGTATTTCATTGATTTCACACATAAAACATATTCATATATTCCATGCTTCCACTAAGCATGACTCTCTCAACTCTGATTCATACATTTCATTAGGTGATCTCATGTAAATGCCTCTTTCTCTTCAAAAGGATCATTATATTTCCAGTAAAGGCGCAGTTTTAAGTGAAGGAAGACATGTTTGTAATGTTTTTGATTCCTTTTCTATATACCTTGATGCCTCAAAGATTTTGTCCAATAGGGCTTGAGCACTGTAGTTTATCTGTAGTTTATGAGCATAATTTGGAAAAGGATTTGATTATTAACAGTGTCAGACAGAAGTGCTGGGGTTCTACGAGTGAAGTTGATTCATGGGGCCCACGAGTTGAGTAGAATCTTGGAACCCACCAGTGGAGTTGATTTTGGAGCCCACCCTGCAGCTACTTCACATGACTCTTATACACTGCCTCTCTCTTTCTGCCTTCCTCCCTAAAAAGTAGCCCCAGACCTGCTATTCTCAGGGGGCCACCATGCACAGGGTCCCTCAAAGGGTTGCCCTGCTCCCCAGTGTGCCAGTCTAAGACTGATTTATTAATGTTTTCCAAGAACAGTGCTTTAGAAAAAAGTCTGTTTTTATAATAGAGTACAATGATAAAACTTATTAATCCATCATTCAGTCACTTGTCTTGTATTATCCCATTCTCCTAACACTGTACACCAAGAGGCTGTTCACATGGCATTTCATCCTTTGTCACAGATATCCATCAGGATATTTCAAAAATAGGTAGCCTGAAAAACACCATACTTTTGACTCCTAAATTTTTAGACTTAGAAGCCAAAGGTACCCAAGTGAACTTACTATGTGGACTCTTGAGTCAAGACAAAAGAGTTGTAAGGAGCTATTCACACAGTGCTTTGTCTTCCATCGCTGGTATTCGAGATACCATGGAAAAAAAAGTATATGCCAGAGTCATAGCAGTCCTAAAAAATATCCAAGATAATAAACAATTTCCTGGCACAGATGTTATATTTTTTTTTGCTGCTTTAGTCAGTGGTGCACAGATATGGTTCTATCAGGATGCACTGCAGCCATTCCAAGCCTTTATCAACCATAAATACAGAGATAAAAACTTCTTCATTAATATCACAATTGACTTTTGCTAACGACATCACATACTGCCGTCATTGTTACACAGATCAACGATAACAGTCAACTGGAAAAGTAAGAAGTCTTCTGGAAAAGGGAGAAGTTTAAGATGTAAATTCTGCAGGGACAAGTTATGGCTTTGAGAAATCATCATGTCGGTCTAGACATGGTGGAGGAAAGGGAAAGTGAACGACTCCCCTTCAGAGAAGACGTCACTTGTGAGTCCCTGGATGTCAGTGCACTGTAACCACTTACATGTCTGGAGAGCAAGTGTACAACTGGTATCTACCACTATATGGTCACTGTATAGTTGTCATATTTGTAGCAGTGTAATGGTTTAGATTCAGGAACAGTTAGCATCTCCTAACTCACCTGGATGCTGAATAGGCTATTGAACATCTAGGAAAGCTGGGTGACGCCTCAACCCTCAATTACCCTTCTTCCATAGGTGTTACACAGTTATGTGTAGTAGATCTGGCTTGTGTGAAGGGTTTGTACTTGTTAAATAGTTGTGTGATTTATGCAAAGTTTGGGTCTTGGGTTTACGAAGTGTAAATCGAACCTTTGTTCTGCCTTTAGAGAATATTGTGGGTTCAGAATCTACATTAAGTGTCACGTCAAGGGAGGTGCAGTGAGCCCTAACTGGAACCCAGCCCACTGTCCCTGCCTGCTTGACGTGCTGCCCTAGGCGGCAGACGGCAACTGGGTGACAGTCCCTGTGCTGCTAAAGTGCTGGGGCCGTGAGAAGCAAGAATTGTCAGACAGTCCAGGTCAATATCAAATAAGAACCACCAAGCCACAAATCAGAACCAGAGGAATAAACGTAAACACGCCGAGGTCAAAAGCCAAACGGAAGCAAAGCACAAAATCAGGAGACAAGCCGGAGTCAGGAGAACAGGCCAAGGTCAGGTACACAGATAAGCAGAACACAATATACAGAACAAGTAACACTAGGTAGCCAGGAATATCACTGGCCAGCACACCAGCCTTCAGGTATTTAAATGGGAATTCCTGGATACCGCCCCCCGCTAAATTGGAGCGGCCCCCGGGTCCTCCCATTGGCTGGTGCACTCACCCCCTGTCAGGAGTGGCTGGGCCCCGTCACTCACAGAGCTGTCAGCAGCAAGTGTATCAGGGAGGACGCACATCAGCTGCTGCAGCCTGTCTGCAGCCTGAGCACGGGCTTAGCCCTGACAGTACCCCCCCTTTAGGAGGAGCCACCGGAAACCCCTTTCCCCGGTCTGGGTTGTCTGGGTGAAACTCATGGATTTTCCCCCACCAGGCGATCAGCATGGATGGATTTTGCCGTAACCCATGATCTCTCCTCAGACCATACCCCTTCCAATGGACCAGGTACTTGCAGTGACCTTGGGCCTTACGCGAATCCAAAAGACGGGCGACTTCAATTTCTAACTCCCCCCCAACGCGAACTCGACGAGGCCTAGACGGCGGAGTCACAGGCGGAATAGACCTCTTACGAAGTGCACGACGGGACACGTTATGTATACAGAGAGAAGAGGGTAATTTCAGCGATGACCACCGGGTTAACCACCTCCGAACCACATATGGACGTTCAGGTACAGGTGGAGGGCATAGTTCACCAGGAGGACAAGTTCTGGGAACCTTAGCCCGCGCGCAAACTTCACAAGATGCCGCATAGGCCTGCCGCTTTCAGATAGCTGGCACAGCCGCTGGCACAGCCGCTTCCAGATAGCACATTAGCCTGCACATCAGTATTGCCCAGCATGGTAAGGAGACATCTGTCAACAAAACCCTTTTCCCCACCTGACTAATTTCCCTGAATTACAGTCAAACCACTGGATTATGTTTCTGAAGCCAGGGCAGCCCCAAAACAACATCAGCGGGGAGCCCCCCCATGACGAATAAAATACACTTTTCAATATGTATGGATCCAACCACCATCTCCAGCTCAGGGTACAATATTTGGGTTGCGCCCCGAGTTAGTGGGGTGGAGTCAATAGCCACTACCCGCCCTGGAGTCAAATAGCGGTCTCAAGGTAGGCCCAGACGTTTGACGAAAGACGCAATCAACAAAATTAGAAGCGATCCAGAATCCACCCAAAAGCACTCCCAGAACCGACAGCGACAAGTATGAAATCTTAACTGGGAGCAGCAACTTATTAGATACAATAGGAAATACCTGTGTCTAGGTGATCCTCCGCGACCCCCTAGGCGTTGGGTTTTTCCGACCTGGCTTCCGTTTGGGGCATTCCCAATTCGTGTCCATCTTCTCCACGAAAATAAGCCAACCCCGGATCAACATAATCCTACGGTTGCGCCGCATGACAAAAAAAAACCCCCCATTGCAGGGGCCCTCTGAGTTTAAACGGAAAAAAGGGATTTTAGGGTGACCAGGTGTGGACCCGGGGGGGGAAACCCTTTTTTCCTGCCGTCCCTCCCTAAAACGCTGTCCAACGAACGGCCATGCCAAGGCCTCTCTAAGGTACCGGGGGGTAGGGTAAGCCCACCAATAAATCCTTCACATGGTCAGTAACCCTAACAAATTCATTGAAGCTGGTCGTTCACCCGACGGAACCACCAGCGACGAAATTGGAGCAAAATCCCCTCCCAGTCTTCTCACCCTGCCTCAAGGGGGTAGCTGGGGCCCGGGCCCACAGCTTCCCTATCTGGGCATTAAAGAGTCCCCCTAAAGCGGCAAGAACCTGTCCAAGAAGACAGTTCAGGTAGTCATGCGGTAACAAAAATGCCCAACCCCGGGGGGGAACCCTGCTTTAAGGACAAACAATTCCCACCCTTTTGTTTCTCATTCCCTGAGGTAAGTGGGGGGAGCCTAAAATACAGGCGACAACCCTTCTAAATGCCACAAAGGCCCTTCCCGTTACCTGCGAACCTGCAGGCAACTGGATAGGGGTTCCACAAGGGGGAAGGGAAAGCAGGCACCCTCTGATTTGGGGGACCTCCCGTTTTTTCTACCCCCGGCCCGATCCCGGGGCTAGCTGGGTTAGCCCCTGCATCGCTTACCGAGCGTCATGGGGGCCATAGGGGGGAAGCAGTAACTGTTTCGGCCTGTGAATGTCACTCAAGGGGGGTGCAGTGACCCTAACTGGAAAACCCCGCCCACTGTCCCTGCCTCTTTACGTGCTTTCATAGGCGGCAGATGGCAACTGGGCGACAGCCCTGCCTGCTAAAGTGCTGGGGCCGTGAGAAGCAAGAATTGCAACAGTCCGGTCAATATCAAATAGGGAAAACCAAAGCCACAAATCAAACGAGGAAAAAAACGGGGGAAAAAAGCCGAGGTAAAAAGCCCAAAAGGAAGCAAAGCACAAAATAGGGGACAAGCCGAGTCGGAGAACGGCCGAGGGGCGGGACACGATAAGCAGAACCAATTAAAAAAACAATAACACTAGGTACCAGGAAACACAGCGCAGCACAAGCCTTCAGGGTTTAAATGGGATTCCTTATACCGCCACTGAGCTGATTGGAGCGGCCTCCCGGTCTTCCCTTGGTGGTGACTCGCCCCCGTCAGGAGTGGCTGGGCCCCTTCATCACAGAGCTGTCAGCAGCAAGTGTATCAGGGAGGGAGCGCCCTCAGCTGCTGCAGCCTGTCTGCAGCCTGAGCACAGCTTAGCCCTGACATTAAGGCCATTTTAAAAGTTGGCAAGTATGCTTTAAACCCCTTTTAAAGATAATGACCTTTAAATAAATACATTTTATGTTTTAGGCCAAGTCTGTTAAACATATTGGCTGCAGGTCGTTGCAGCCCGCTAAAGAAATTTTAGTGGCCCTCAAACCAACCACAAAGGGTTTTGTGCAACCCCACCTCCCCTATCAAGGGTATTCCCAGGTGGTTTGGGGGTGTTAATGGCAGTCCAAGGGTGTATCTGGGGGTGTTCCCAGGCAGTAAAAGCCCTCATATCCTGCAAAGTTTTGCTGGACTGCCTTAGTCTGTGATTACATAGCATCATTCAGAAAGTTTGCCATCAATAGTTGTCACACAGGAAAGATCAGTGGTCAGTGGCTGGGTGCATTACCATGTGCTTAAAAAGACGGCACACGTGTTGTTCGGCATCTCCAGTCTACATAGCAGAAGCGCTGTGTGTAACAGCATATTACCAGCAGTGGAATGAGATCTAGCAGACATGTTTGAAGCATATTATGGACCTTATTTCCTTTAATAAGGTAAGCCCTGTTGTACCAATATGATGATGCTTTATCCAGTGCATTTCTTCGCAATGTAAGTAAATCACATATTTTTTATATTTGCAACCTCATTCTATTGGGAATTACCTGCTATGTTGAACTTCCGAGTTTTCACGTGTCTCTTATATCATTATTTTGGCGCTGGTTCTTCAATTATCAGTGAAACCATATGCACTTCACTTGTTTTGAGACTATGTTATGCTGCTTGGTTAATATACGCAACTTTATCTTGCATGTATTTTTTCTAAGCACTGTTTTTTTACATCAGATTCATCTCTAATAGGTGTCCATATTGTTCCTACTGTCTGTTATCACTTATATGCCCATTAAAATACAGTATATTTCCCTTGTATATGGTGGTTTTTCTTGATTATTTAAACCAATACAGGATTTTGTTGTCCTCAAATCATCCTTACTCTATTGTCCCCTGAGGATATCCAGATTGAAACATGTTGGGACGGGATTTGAGGGATATTTAGGATGTTATAGGACTTCAGGGGTATGTTCCTGACAGGGACGCCCTTTTTGGGGCGAATCACCTATACTGTGCAAGGTAGGGGTAGTATATACTGTAAGTAGGGATTTCTAGGGTTAGATCCCCTACCCTTTGGTGTTTTTGTGCCTTTGTGTGGGCCTTCTGTCTTTGTAAGCTGGAATATTGTTCACTTGTAGGTGGCGTTATTCTAGATATTTATTATTAAAAGTTATATTTTAGGTCTTCCCTTTATTTTTTGAGTGACACACAGGAAAGATCCAGTTTCATTATTACGTCACCATGTATGCCTTGGAACCAATTTATCAAATACATGCAAAGCAATACAATGATACGGTATATTTTTTAGTTTATTTTGGCCAACCAGGTCACCTTGCTGCTAGAAGATTGGTCTCATAATTTAGTAAAAATATGCACTATGAACCTCAGATTTTCATGTATGCTTAAGAAGCAATAACGTAATGTAAAATTTATGTATTCAATGTTTGACTGTGTCTAGGCATTTGCAGTGTGTTTCTACATTGGTATTGCAGTCAGGGCACCTTACGCCTGCACAACTTATTTCATGATGGGGCAGATGTATTAAGATTGTCTAATACTTAGACAGTGTAAACTTGACCACCTCCTGACAAAAGTCAATGAAGCACAAATGAGGTGGCAGTCTTGGCCCAGGAGTAGTGTACACTAACTAGGATGTAATATTTTGTAAAGTGCTGCGGAATATGTTGGCGCTATATAAATAAATAAAGAAGAAAGGTTAAAGATTATTTTGAATGTAAATCACTTATAGTCCTTTTGTTTCTTTTATTTACATAGTACTTGCACTCTATGTATGTATGCACTAAATATACAATGCAGTCGTACTAGAATTAGTGGTGGATTATCATTGATGTATTCTGTTTTTTACCTTGTTACGCTTTTGCTATGTATTATTTATTAACTAATTTATGATAATATTTATACAGTGCCATAGTTGTTTTGTATTTGTTCCATTCACATTTTTATCTTGTTTGTATAAAATTAACAAATAGAATACATTTTATCATTTGTGATCAATAATCATGATAATTTTGTATGATGATCTTAATGCAGGACTAATTCTAGAATACTGAGTGCTGTGGCATTATGGAATACTCAGTGAAATGCAATTCCAGATTTTGTTAGTATATAATAAAGTGTTAATTTAGACCAAATTGCCCTAAAATGCCCTAAGCTTTATCAATGTATAATAAATCTGCTGCATCTTTAAACACGTCTGTCTAACTTCACACCATTTCTTAGTTGGCTTAGAGTATGTCCACACGGCAAGGTTTTTGGTCAGATTTTCAGATGGATTCATTTGAAAACCATCTAAAAACTGATTTTTTTACACTGCAGACGTTCTGAAAAACGTAGAACATGTTCCGCCCAGGCAGAACCATCCCCCGCAACCATGCAAAAGATGACAAAATACCGTCCGGTTGCTTAAGACAGAATCCTACCGGTATTTTGTCACTGCCGTATGGATGCACCCTTAGTTTGTGCCAACAATTGCGCTAAAATTTCATAGCATTTTCTGTACACTGCGCCATGTGTTAAGCCAGCTCCTTCCAGGGAACTATGCCCTTTTACCAGAGCCATGCCATTTTCATCAGACACGGTGCTGAAATGTCAAACACTGTCCTAAACACAAAAACAATTGGTGTAACGCATTTACACCAGTAAGTTGAAACAAATTGCTCCATAACTGCCATAATAAATGTTCTCCACTGTTTAGAGGTGTTGATCCTTTTTTTTATTTTTTGGGTTATTGGATCCTTATCCACCACAAAAGTTAATCAGGCTTCACCCTAGCACTCTGGAAGAAGCAGCTCTTTCCTGAGTACCTTAAAGAGGGGAAATTATGTTATATGAAGCAGTATTTTCAATACATTAACAGTTTTAATGGATAAAATAAAACACGGTGCTCAACAAGATCAGATAGCTGCAGAGCACTGTAGGTCTTTTCCCTGAAGAACCTAAATTATTAGCTATAGGAAACATAAAGTAATATTTGGAAGGAAGTAAAGAGATAAACGTAACAAGCCCATTCTATATACCACCCCATAAAGAGACCTTTTGCACACTTTTTTATAGAGAAGTTGACCTCACTTTTGTCACGGGGGAACAAAAGAAGATCTGTCTGGTAAAACCAACTGATTGTCATTAACTTAATTTCTATCTATGTGATGATAATGAAAATGTCTTTAAACCCACTGCAGAATAAAGGGATCTGGCTTAGGGGGTCAGTAACCTTTACACATCACCCTTACCCCTTTCCTGGCTACACTGTAGTTTCCATAAAAACAAACAGACCCAACAAGCCCTTGGGGGATAGTTTCATAAGAAGCCCATTATAGTGCAGCTCAGCACTGATTGAACATTTCTGAAGTGCTACAGTCATGGTATTTTAGGCTCATAAGAAATATTTTTGTTTGTTCAGCTTCAGGGATGTTCCCTGGGATCAGGCCTTTATTGTACTTGACAAGGCCACATAATGGATGAGTTATATCCCAGCAGTAGCCGAGCTTGTTTGTTCCTCTCATTACCTGTCCATCTCTTTTTCTTTAACAGCATCTTAATTACCTTCTCCTGGAAGACAGTTTGATCTCTGGGCAGAAACAAGTTCTTTAAAGTTCTAAGATCAGAACAAAGTTGTATTCACTTACGGTCTCTTATTGCACAAGGAAAAGCATGTATTGAACGTTTTCACATATCCCATTATAGGCAAGCATTCTGAAAGTGTCAAAGTATATTATCTAATTAACTTTTATATCTACAGAATAACTCTTGACCTAGTTTATCCAGTTGTGAAAGCAAGATTTCCTGAATAATGTGGGGCTGACAGCTTTATAGCTTGAAAAGACATCTAAATTTCATTACACATTATAAGCTGAGTAATAAAAATATACTACAGTCAAATTCTCTAAATGCAGAACAGTATCGAAGGTTGGATTTACACTTGCAAATATGGCTAGCAATTATCACTAAGGCTGAAAGCTGGAAATGATTGATTCTATCATGTTTCAACCTTAACTGTGTCATGTTTTTCCCTATCTGTCTACTAGTATAATAATTTTAGTTTAGATCATAATAAAAATGCAATTGGGAATAGCAAGATTTTTTTGCAGTTTTTTTATGATTTTGTTCTACTTCAAGTGACATAAATCACTGGATGTTAGCTTCACAACTCACGGAAATAGTGATAGCTTCACGAATAGGTAAACTTACTGGAAAAGCTGGGTTTATAAAAATTCACCTCATTATAGACTTGCTGAGGGATATACATGTATTCACTAATTTGGTGCTACATTTCAATGTTTAAAAGATGTACGAACCCTCTGATTTCATATGTTTAAAGTTTTTTCTGTTCAACAAACTCTGTGCAACAAGAAAGCCATAGCACGTTTTGTTGGACTCTGTGTGAATAAAGGTATTCTTCCACACGATGTATAGGTAAATGGTTCTGCACACCAAAGTAATTGGAAGTTTGGGTGCTTTACATCAGGTGGAACAGACCAAAGGTCTACAATCAATAATATAATATAAATATTATTCCGGCAACAGACTCCTATCTGTGCGGACCGAATCATCACTTCTTTCCTCTGGTGCCTCTCTGCCCATATATTTGGCCACTTCTATTAAACTATACTCTACTATATTCTAGGTGTCACTTGATAAAGGCCTACGTAGCCGAAACGTCGTATTTAGACATCTATTGATATTAGACTACTACAGTTCTGCATTATACATATCTTTGTATACATTTTTACTTGATACATTGTATCTATTGTGTCATCTAATTGCAATACTCTAAATCATCTGCTGGTCTTCCCCGGCTATCTGCTAATAAATACTCCTTTAAAAGCAATCTTTTGGTGTGCGGTGGATTTATATATTTATTCTTCCACACGAAGGTGTAGCTTGAAGATTCTGGACTATAAAAAGTGAAATGAGGCCTCCATCTACCATATGCATTATTATACTTGTTTCCCCTTATTTATGCCCCTTCTCCGACTAAAGTATTAGAGAAGATATCGTTTCAGAAATAGATCCCAAGAGAATCTATTTAATATACATAAAAATTGGATTGTATAAGTTCCAAGCTTCACAAGGGGACTTCTAGTAGTGTCAAATAACAGAAATTGAAAAGTATTTACGATGGTGCATCCAGTGTTACAGTGTCCCAACAATGGGGCACAATAGAGCGTGCTTCGTCTATTATGTCACTGCACAGCAGCAGCAGCTCTCTATTAGAGCAAGTCGTGCTTACAATCCTTACTTCTCCCTCCCTTTCATCTTATCTAACTTGCTCTATATCATAACATGCAACCCCCCTAAATGCCACTTCATTTGCTCTTCCCAAACACAAACTTGCCCTAGTCATTGTTGACCAGTGAACAGCAGGCATTCCTTGAATTTTGCAGAATGTCTTCCTGGTGTCAAAATGATGGTGCCAGCTGTTCCCTAATGGGAGGACTAAAAGTAGCACTGCTCTTAACAATGCACTGATATATCTGAGAGCGACATATGAGGACACAATGATAACAAATAGTTTGCAATCCTCCCGTATAAACTGGTGAAAAGTATATATGACCAGTCGATTGGGTGAAAAAGGTTAAAAATCTAGTAGCTCTCAGTAAAGCTTGAAATGTCTGTATTTGCTGTTGACTTGGGTGTCCTAATAATGTTACTCAGAATTTTACATTGGGTATCATAGTCATGCTACCTGAAAGTTGAAAATTTAAACAATGGACCTAATTTCTCAATAATGTCTACCAGAAAATCAAAGTGTGGACTATTTATGGGAACCCCATTCAATTCTGCTGTGTTGTCATTATTCGCATTTGTTCCTGTCCCCATTGAGTCTCACAGTCTAAATCCAGATTATCCTATTAGAATGTTTGTGGAGTGTGGGAAAAACCCAAACCTAGGGAGAACATACAAACTCCATGCAGATTTTATCCATGGTGGGATTTGAACTAAGGGATCCCAGTTCTGAAAGGCAACAGTGCTAACCACTGAGTCATCATGTTGCCTATAGCATCCAGTCACACACTAGCTTTAATTTCCTTATGGGCTTTGAAAAAATAAATGCTACACTGTGTTTGGTTTTTATGGGCATGGCTAATCTGACAAACAATCTTCTATGTATTTTTATCCTGTACAGTATTTCCATTTATGTATTATCATGTATGCTATTCAGCTTTTATACTACAGTTAGTCACTTAGGACAACAGGTATGAATGTGGCTGTGCCAGTATTCTGACATGGTTAGAGGCCAAAAACCTGGCGTAGCCCTGTTCTATAGATGAATGCAGAGTCGTACTCCAAACTTTGGTGCAATCTGCACCTGCCCTGATACTTTGTAATGCGCCAAATATGTGTGGGATTGTTGCACCAGATTCGCAGGATTAGACACATGTATGAATGTGGAACGTCAGAAAAAAGCGCATAACTGTCAGAACTGCGCGAGCAAGTTAAAAGTAATCTGTCTGAGCCCAAAGTTGTTGTAATGCAACAAGACTTGCCATTAGGGCAAAAAATATCAATCATTTCTCAACTTATACCAGTAAAATAATACAATTTTATAATTATCAAACTACATAAAATTAAATAATCTAGAATAATTACATTATACAAAATAAAATTGATATTCAATTATATAATATCCAAATAATATAAAATTATCTCCTATAAAATTTAGATAAAATTATATAATCTAAAATTTATATTTAATTAAATCATAGAAATTAATTAAATCAATACAGCTTCTACCATTAATCCTGTTCTCAATCGGGTATTTATGGAGTTAGCATAGTATTATCAGTGATTCCAAAGACATCACAGCAGGCTAGAAATAAAAAAATAGAATAAAATTTAGAATAGCATGGCAGTGAATAGAATTTGTGGATCTTGCATGGTGCACCAAAAGTCTCAGCAAGACCTGTGATGTTCTGGCTATTGTATGTCGCATAAAGGCTGACCCACTGACCTACTTTTTGATGAATTAAGATTTTAATTATAAAAAAGAAAAATATAAAAATCAGAACAAAATTTGATTAACATAAATTTTACATTAGAAAAGCAACTAAATGAACTGCTTTAAACTCTATAGAGAAGAACAAAAGCTCCTAAGCATCAAATCATACTGTTAAATGTTTCTCTTTTTATTAAGCCACAATGCTCTCTTTCTGTGTCAATCTTAAAGGGGATTTCTCACCACAGGCTTTTGCAGACATAAGCTGTTTCTCTCTCTCTTACAGCTTAAAATCCAGGGGCTGGTCTCTCCTCCAAGTAGGTGTCTTCCCTCACTGAGGACTGGTGACATCATTACACCCCCTCTCTATTCCCTCCTTAGTAATCATCATCATTCTGTGTGAACAGTGGGAGAAAGAGGATGTCACAATTCTGTAGACCTCTTGCAGTGGTCTGTTCTAAAGCCTACAGAGCTGTTACCTCCCTCCAGACTCCAATCCTTGTATCCAGGACACCTGTATTGGTGTAAACAGTTATACATACAGCCTGAGTGATGAAACAAATGTGAGGAATGCACTCTGCTCCCCCTCTACCTCCTTCCTGATAACAGTGGGTGGAGCAGAGTTCATTTCTCACATTTGTGTAATGCACTCTGCTCCCTCCCTCTGTTATCAGGCAGGAGGTAGAGAGGGAACAGAGTGCATTTCTCACTTTTGTGTATAAGACTGTTATGTGGTAGGGAGAGTGAATCTAATAGCTAGAGACTCAGTAATTGCCCAGATCCTTCACATAGAGATATCACTGGGAGAGGAGCATAGAGAGCTCAGGCAGCCTTTATTACACAGACACAGATAGCAGATATTACAGAAAGCTGAGGGAGCCAGTTTCAGTTTCATTTTTACACAGCACAGAGGTGAGTGAGTAGAGTGTGCAGGCAGTCAATCACAGCACAGGGAGCATGTCCCGCACAGGGGGCATGTCCCGACCAGGGCTGAACTAAATATTAGGCAGCCAATCACAGCAAAGGGGGTGTTGCTCGACCCTAGGCTGCAGAATTAACTCTAGACACACACACAGATTAGCTAATATCTGCTATATGAAATGATTTAGATAATGCAAACCAATTACAAAAGTGCTTATTTTTACTGTCCTCATTAGAAATCTGATCTTTGTAGTGAAAAACCCCTTTAATCTTGTGGTTAGAATGTTGCAAGAGATAAGTAGGTATTACTGTTAATTATACTTAACAACTGTTACATTTGTTTTCTAATTGTTATATTTCTTCTCTATAGAGACTAATGCAATTCATTGAGTTGATTTTCTAATGAAAAATGAAGAGATGAGTAGCTGCAGTCAGGGACCGGCTGCGAGTGCTCTTACTGACCAACATGTGGGTCGACTTGGTGTGAGGGACACAGGGGCACCTATGACACCTTTAATGAAATCATTTCAATTATGGTGGAAACATATTGGGAGTTCATGTTTTAATGTTATTACTGAGTGATGTGAATCTGTTAGTGGCATTTTCACACATGGCATAACAGAGATAAAATTGGGAGAATGTGACAGGATTGCCATTTTCGGAAACGGTACTCCACTTTTTGGTTATAGAGAAAACTCTGACCACCAGCATTTTATGCTTTATTTATAATTTGAAAAATATACCAGATTAAACAATAAAAAGTGAATGAATCACTTACAAGGTCCAAACTGGATGAACTAGTAGCAATGTAAAAACCGGGGGTTTTTTAAGGGGCTCCCCCCCCTCTGTTTTAAAAGGTGCAGTCAGCTTCAATCACTTTTCTTCGTTAAGCTGGGGGGTGGTTCATGCATGATGGAAATTTTTTGCTTTTCTAACTGAGCTTGATAGAGTGACATGAGTGCAGGTTTGTAAACTTTAGTGCACCAAGCTGCAAGGCTCTAGAGCAGACCCGGGCAATGGGCGGCCCCGGCCACTTTTCGGCCCCGGGCCCTATGTCTTGACCGGCCCGCCCTTTTTGGCTCAGATTTGGGGGCTGTCCATATGTACATGCTGACAGCACACCTTAGTGTTGTCCCTCTTCGCTCCATGCGGAGCTCAAACATCTTTTGCGGCGTCCCTAAAAAAGACCACGGGGCCAGGGGACTGCCCAGAGAAAAGCCCAAGCGCAGTGACCCAGATTTACATGGGGTACCCCGTCCCCCCCCCGCCCCTTGCAGGGCCACTCCGGGGTTTGAACGCCCCCTTTTACGTTGATCGCGTGGGCCGTCGGCGAAAGGAAAACACTGTGCAGCTGGCCCCCACGTACCTGCCGTGAAGCAGTATCGGAAGGATGGGTTTCAAAGGGAGTCCTTCCTGCCCCCTGCCATGTATTTAAACTGGCTTGCAGAAAAAAAGTTTCAGGGCATAGTGTATGTGCATATTTCCACCCTGCCCTGCCCCCGCTTTGCCCAAATCCAAAAACGGTCCAGCCCACGTCCGATGCCCCAGGTACCGGCCCACGTCCAATCACCAGGTCCCGGCACCAGTCCAGATGCCCAGGTGTCGGGACCACGTCCAAATGCACCAGGTCCAGGCCCCACGCCAGATGCACCAGGTCCCGGCACCATTTCCAGATGACCAGGTGTCGGCCCACGTCAGAGCCCCAGGTACCAGGCCCCACGCCCAGATGCACCAGGTACCAGGCCCCCTCCAGTTTTCCCCAGGTCCCGGGAAAACCATTTTCCAGATGCACCGGGTGTCAGGAAACACGTCCAGATGCACCGGTACCAGGCCCCCTTTCCAATGCCCAGGTGCCAGGCCCCGTCCAGATGCACCAGGGTCAGGCCACTCCAGTGCACCAGGTTTTTGGGCACCACGTCCGATGCACCAGGTAGGAAACCTGTCCAGATGCACCGGGTGCAGGCCCAGCCCAGTGCACCAGGTGCCAGGAACCCAGTCCAAAAACAAAAAGGTGTGGGCACCACTCAGATGAAACCGGGACCAGGCCCAGCCCAATGCACCGGGTGCCGGCACCAGTCAGATGCACAGGTGCAGGCACCCCCCAGATGCACCGGGTGTCGGGCACCCCCCCAATGACCAGGTCCCCAGGCCCACGTCCAGATAAACCAGTACCATGTCCAAGCACCAGGTGCCAGCACGTCCAGATCACATTTTCAGGCACCCGTCCAGAGCACAGGTGCAGGCCCCATGCCCATGCCAGGCACCAGCCCAGAGCAGGGGTGGGGCACCAGTCCCAGATGCACCGGGTCCAGGAACCTGTCCAGAGCACCAGGTGTAGGCACCAGTTCCAATGCACCGGGTGTCAGGCCCCAGCCAATGACCGGGTACCAGGCACACGTCCAATTAAACCGGGTACCATGCCGATGCACCAGGTGCCAGGCATCTTTCCCAGATCCCCGGTCGGGCCCCCAGTCCTATGAACCAGGTGTCGGCACCACTCCAGGTGCCAGGCACCACGTCAGATGATCGGGTCCAGGCACCATGTCCAGATGCACCAGGTGCCGGGCCCCATTCCAGAGCACCGGGGACACCTTTCCGTCACCAGGAAAGAAATGCACCAGGTGCCAGGCCCACCACCCGGTCCAGGAATGAACCGGGTTGAAAGGGCCCAGCCACGTCCAGATACACGGGGGCCCGGGCACAATCCAGATCCCTGGTGCCAGCAAACACGCCCAGTACACCTGGTCCACAAAAGTCGTAATACGGTGCATAAACACCCATTTTAATACGGTCCCAGTAAAACATCCATTAACGTCCAAAATAACTTATTAGCCGGCCCTTAAAACAACCCCAATTTATCATGGGGCCCCCGGGAAAAATGAATTGCCCAACCCCTGCTCAAAAGGTTAAAGTTGTCAGTAAGTAAATGAAATATCTCCATTTTTTAAAAAAGGAACACGCAGGGAAATTATCACCAGCACCCCCATGCTATACCCCTGTAAGCAGAGAATTTGGGCTGGAAAAACTGGGGAAACTTGAGTGAAAAAGCGGGAGGTAAACCTGCATCAAGCTTGAAGAGAATTTCAAAATCAAACGCAATTTTTTGGTAATAGTCAATATTTACTTTTACCTATATGTTTAAAGCTAATCAATGAAATTGGACTATCCCTTTAATTAATAGAATACCCGTCAACGGGTGGGACGAATGTGCTTTGTGAAGAAAACCCTGTATATTGTTTTATTTTGTTTTGTGTTACTCAATGTGTATTCTTGACATACGTCTGTTTGACAACTGAGATAAAGTACTGTTGTTTCTAAAATCAAAGAGAGGTTGTGAAAAAAACCCTACAAAATTTTAACCATGATCTAGTAAAAGTTATCTTTTAAAAGGGATCCTTTTTAGTGGAGTTCCTATTTGGTTGGTGGCTCATCAATTATGTACAGTACATGTTGGACTGGATTTGCATCTCAGTTTAATGAATCTTTGGGATTCAAACTTATGTTTTAAGAATAAAATGCAGTGAAAAATGGATGTTTACATAATATTTACACTTTTATAGAGTTTACATGATGTAATGTGACATGCTTCAGGTGATTTACTGATCTATAGAATATACAAAATAATGATTGAATGCTTTCTGTTATTTGTGTGCAGCTTACCCTAAAATACTTAATAATGACTCATGTATTATGTTTGATTTACATTGTTAACCCTAGTATTGTTCATAAGAGAACGCTTTGACCGCAAAGGTTAAACAAAGAGGTCAGTACGTTATATGACAGGCTGTTTATTGATGTTAATATACTGTATGAAAATGGAGCCGTCCACACTCCCCTATTCAGATAATTCTTTCCTGGTTATTGATTTATTACTCTTGGAGCGATGCAACAAGTTCTCTTTATGGGAATGTTTTATGGATCCACCCTAAAATTTGTTCCAAACAATGACTTAAGAAGAAACCAAATAAGGTATGTGGGCTGTGGAATGGTGGTTTTATGCCCCCGAGCATATAAGCCCCTCGGTTTGGTTCAGTTGTTTTATTGTGAAGCCTCAATACCAAGCTGAGAAAGACCTGAAGCCACACAGCAGGAATATCAATACTTTATAGAGAATGAGCTATAGAAAAAGGATAGGTGGGACCAGAGTCAGAGAATGTCCATCAAGTCCTAGTTAATTAATACCCTTAACCTTATTTTCTCTAATACCCATTGCTTTTTTTCCTTATAACAAAAGCCCAACTCATGACAAGATTTTTAGAAAACTAAGGCCATGTCTCCATCGCATAGCAAAATTAGCATATTTTTGACAGTTTTAGGATTCTAAAACCTCCAAAAATACGATCGTTCTGGCAGCCTATAGACAATAATAGAAATAATGACCTGCAGTCTGCACAGGGGTTTTTTTTTCTTCTTTTTTTGGCCGGGGGTATTTTAAAACATTTGTATAATACGCCGGCGCTTTGAGGTTTTTTTATCGTCTTCCTATAAAATCAAGTGTATGGGCGATGACAAGAAAAAAGAGAACCGACCCCTTGTCTGCGGGAAAAATTACGACAAAACCCAGTGTTATTGGACAAAAACCTGATGACTTTTGGCCGTTTTTTGAAGATGCAGTGGGGAATTAGCCTCAGCGATACTGTCCATCCACAAGTCAATTGGTTATTTGTTTGTTTACTCTCCACAACAACTACTAAGAACTTTATACATCAGTGTCCAGTGACTCACAAATAGGACTCCCTACAAACCAGGAATTCCTTAGAACCTACAGAAGTTTTGGAGTTGACCAGTAGACTACAGCAAGTAGTATCATATTTACAATACAAAAGGTGGAACTTGTAGGATTTACCCTGGAGAACTTTATTGAAGGGTTCCTCAAAGATGAAAAGTGTGGGGGTTCATGCTACATACTAAGGAAAATACATCTATTTCAAATGTCAGTGGCACACTATCAACTAAGAAAACATCAAACACATCTAGGAATTTTTGAAAAAAGCATTACTGCTAAGGATATAAGAAAATTTGGGGTTCTTAGTTCACAATTTTGATCAAAAGTGTTTAAGCTCACCTCCCAATTGCGTCAAGGGGACCCCAGCACAGGTGAGTCCTAACACTAAAACGTTACCTGTCTTGGAGCCTGTTCAGACTTCATACCTTAGGGAGTGAAAAGGACTAGCTACTGAATATCCTGCACTGATTTAAAACCTATGGAGATGGGCAAAGTGCAAAAAGCCAATGAGGCAGCCACTCCTCATACAGACTAAAAAAACACACTGTTTGGCTATGCACATCCAGAAAAGACCAAAACAACCACAAGTATAGTGGGAAAAACTAAACATTGCCAATACCGAGACATGTGTTACTCACTATTATCTGACGAATCTTGCTATACTAAATTAACTTTCGATCCTACCAATACCTTCCAACTAGAATTGAGAACTCTTTTGATAAAAGCTAGCGAAAGTGATCTTATCGAGAATTAGATTTTTTGTATCCTAAATTCCCTACGGTCACCACGTTCTATGCTTTACCGAAAGTGCACAAGGGGACGACTCCTCTTAAAGGCCACCCCATAGTCTCGGGAAATAATGCCCTTTGTCAAAACTGTGGGACCTATATTGATCACATTCTAGCTCCTTTTGTTGAATCATTGCCTTCTTACATCAGGGACACCACAGATTTACTCAAACACCTAGACGGTCTTTTCATAGATCCCGATGCTTCTCTAGCTAGCATCGATGTGGAATCTTTATATACGTCTATTCCACACCATCTAGGCCTTGAGGCAGTCCAAAGTTTTTGGTCCTTGAGGGGAACACAATTCAGATTGCATAACTCTTTTGTAATTGAACTACTTGAGTTCATTTTGACAAAAAATTATTTTCTATTTGACGATGGAGTCTTCCACCAGAAGCGGGGTACAGCCATGGGCAGTGCCTGTGCCCCGGCTTACGCTAATCTGTACCTTGTCTGGTGGGAGGCTTCCACCGTCTTTGGTGATAATCCGCCACCTTTTTCAGATAAAATTGTCCTGTGGCTCAGGTATATTGATGACATTCTCATCATATGGAACGGTACAAAGGAGGAATTTGTCTCTATTAGTGATGAGCGATTATGTTGACTATCGTCATCGGGTCGATAGTCGATATCGGCAATTATCAAGACGATTTCCGATAGTCGATAATAGATTATCGCCGATGACCATTAAAGTCTATGGGAGAGCAACAACACCTTCATTCTTACACCCAAACAGAGCTGGAGAAGCTGGAATTAACATCCACAACAGTCAAATGGATACATGTACATCTTAGGCAACACACTTAGGTTATAAAAGCACAGAAAAAAGTCACAGACCATTCACTATCCCTGTCTTTACCACAGCCTGACCCTTAAACCTGCATCACCCACAAATTAAAAAGTGCCAGAAGGCAGTATGATTTGAACCATCATTTTACTTGAACTGGACATTGAATATCCCTGTCCTGGAACGCAGCATGAGCCCCAAACCGCATGACCCCCAGATTTAAAAAGTGCCGGAAAAAGGTGTCTTTGAACCACCATTTTAGTTGAACTGGACATTGACTATACCTATCGCATGTGACCAACTCTGACCCCAATAAAAAGTGCCGCAAAAGAGTCTTGAACCACCATTTTAGTAACGACCTTGACTATACTGTCCACCCAGAATGACCAAAACCTCTGACCCCCAGATTAAAGCCGGAAAAAGGAGTCTTTGAACCACCATTTTAGTTTCACTGGACATTGACTATACCTGTCCTGGCCACGCATGAGCCCCAAACCTGCATGACCCCCAGATTTAAAAAGTGCCGCAAAAAGGAGTCTTTGAACCACCATTTTAGTTGAACTGGACATTGACTATATCTGTCCTGTACCGCAGAATGACCATTAAACCTGTCTGATCCACAGATTAAAAAGTGCCACAAAAAGGAGTCTTTGAACCACCATTTTAGTTTCAACGGACATTGAATATACCTGTCCTGGGCCACAGCATGAGCCCCAAACCTGCATGACCCCCAGATTTAAAAAGTGCCGCAAAAAGGAGTCTTTGAACCACCATTTTAGTTGAACTGGACATTGACTATACCTGTCCTGGGCCACAGCATGAGCCCCAAACCTGCATGACCCCCAGATTTAAAAAGTGCCGCAAAAAGGAGTCTTTGAACCACCATTTTAGTTTCACTGGACATTGACTATATCTGTCCTGTACCGCAGAATGACCATTAAACCTGTCTGACCACAGATTAAAAAAAAAGGGG
>JAODAL010030699.1:0-49540 GCA_025379985.1 Phyllomedusa bahiana
TTTTACCTTTGTTGTGGAACATACTCTAAAGCTAGTTGCGGATAGCCTTATACATCCATGTTAGAACGGCAAGCGGCAGGTGGTGTGATGACCCAAGTTCAGATAAAGTGATCTGGGTGTTACATTCATGCTGCAGATGCTAAAATGTGGCCATGTGGAACAGATTAAGGGCGTGTCCCCACGGCAAGGGTTTTTGGCCGGTTTTTCAGCCGGTTTGCGGTTTTGCAGACCGCCTGAAAAAACGGCCAAAAAGGAGCACAATGGTGCTCTATGGAAAACCCGTGGAGCAGTCCCCACAGCACGGGTTTTCCGTCTGCCGGTTTTTCCGCCCGCGGGCCGCTCAAGAAGCATTGAGCATGTTCATTCTTCCGTCCGGTTTCCGGACAGAATATGAACATCTCAATGGGAGAGGGAGGGCTCTCCTCCGCTCATCGCGGAGAAAAGCCACCCCCCCCCCCGCGGCCGTGGGGGCGGCCGCAAAACCGGACGAATACCGGCCATGTAAACCGACCAGTATTTGTCCACTGCCGTGTGAACGCACCCTAAGGGATCATGAAGACCAATGGTCAAGTTTTTGTTTGTCTAGAAATGAGACTGAATCCATGTAGGAAGGCCGGCCATACACATTAGATAGCTGGTGACCAATAGATTTCAATGTCAAAACCATCCTCCCTCTCCCACACAAATGTGTACCTTCTGGAGAGTATGTATATGTTCTCAATGGAGAAGGGAATAAGCCACTTCGCATAGATACAAAAGAAGCAGGTGTGTTGAAATCTATCTGACCCTTTCCGCCCCTGACATTTGCCATTGAGGAGAGAGCCAGGACACCCCTTAATGGATTAGATGGTTGGCAAACCCTGCCATCCCTGAAGGGTTTAGACACTAATCATATAATGTAAGATCTCCCTCCTTTCACATAATAAAACAATAAAAGGGGTGGACACCTGGAAACCTTATACCACCCCTATCTCCCATTCTCACCTTCAACCCTTAGCAATTAACAGTAGCTGCCGTACTGATGGCCGAGGTTTCTAAAGAGGGAACAAAGCTTATAGTTCCCACCATGTGATTGCTTGCAGGGGAGCAGCTCGAGTAGTCAGGGCTCATCCGAATCCCAATTGTTACCTGTGGCCATTGCAATAATGGTGAAGAAAGAAGTCTGAGTTTTTGGCTGTTACGTTTATAAATGGTTTTTTAGGAAGTTAGTTGAGTCAAATAGCATTGTATTCGTTATATCATTATGATGCCAAGATTGTATAAAGGATACCCATACTAAATACCATGGCCCTTGTAATCCAGGCTATGGATATTGCCATATAATTCAACCCAAGGGTGAGCTAGATCTTTGGTTTTAATTATCTGTCCATTAGGATCTGTAACCGAGAGGTTTCAAACCCTACATTTTGGAGACACCTGTTAAAAGAATTGAAGTTTTCAAAATGTCATAAACCTAGTTTGAATAACAGATGTTCACAAAGATAAAACTTTCCTTCAAACAAAATTCAAAAACCCTATTAGTTTATTGATACATCAATAAAACTGGAGGCGACAGCCTGTTTTGTAACTTGATCATGTCAGGTCCAATAATAAAGTTGTGAACAGCCTGTAAATAAGAGTTTAATAAGCAAATGAAAAGAATTTGGTCACAGAGTGTTTAATTTGACGTATATATAGCCATTAGAACTTACAGAAAATATACAGTTCCATATTGGAACTTTTTATGTAGCTATCGTGGTAAAGTGAAACATGATCGCATATTGAGATTTACTGAATTTGTACATCTGGAAAAAAGTTTTTGCTGTGGCTCTTCTCTTGAAGTTATCACAACACCCTGACAGCATTAGACCTCATGTCCCCTCATGTTATATGGATCTATAAAAAAACACCCAAAAACTGCTATGGGGCAATACCTCCATTTTCCCCTTCACATGCAGCTGTTGCTCAATGACTGACCCGTGAGAAGAAAAAAAATGTAACATACTCAAATGCATGTTGCATTATGAACATTATTCTCACAGAGGCCATTATACAAAAGGGACCCTACGGGTTTTTTAAAACCCCCTTTTTAAAGGGGGCCATGCAAACACTAAACAAAGATGGGAGGGGCCAGGAACTCCCCCCTTTTTTTTCCCCTTTGATATGAAGGGGAAAAAGCCCCCACCACCTCTGAGGTTTTGAGGTTCGTGGGGACCCTTTTTTCTATTACCCCTTGATGGCATATCCTATCGATCCCTTCTTTTTAAAAAATAAAGATAGGTTCCCCATAAAAAGCCCCAAAAAGTTTTCCCAACAGATGGACATGCGTTCATGTTGTCCAAATTTTTATTTTAACTTTTTTTCTAACAAAAAAAAAAAAAAAAACCCACACAACGGGGAAAATTTTTTGGGCTAATGCTACACTGCATCGAAACCAAAAAACACCCCGGGAAACCCGGCCATTTTTTTTCCCATGCGGGCCCCGCGGTTTTTTTTTCATTTTGCGCAAAAAAACGCGGTTGTTTCTTTTTTTGGACGTCCCCCCTTTAAAAATTGTTTTTAAAGGGGAAGACTCCAAAAAAAAAATAAAAGCGTCGGGTATAAAAACAAATGTTTATAAAATGCCGGAACAGAAGATGAGGGGAAAAGACAGTTGTGGAAAATGCAGCTCGTTTTTCTATTCCCCGCCTAGGGGGCGCACGAACGATTGAATCTTCGGCGTTTTTAAAAAAATGCGGGAAAATTTCGATCTTTAATGCGTGAAATTTGAGAAAACCCCCCAGCCTTAGACCGGGGTGCTTTCACACAGTGCGGTTTTTTTGATGCTTTTTTTTTTTAATTAGAAAATCTTTTTTCATTTAAACCTCAATTTTTTGGGAAAAGGGTTTTAAATAAGTAAATAATTTTTTTAAAAAGTTTTGGGAAGGTTATAAACACAGAAATTTATGACTCATAACAAAGTGTTGAGCGATTATTACCCCCCCCCCCTAAAAAATTTTTTTGAAATCGGCACGGTTTTTAACGTTGTTTCGGATTTTTTGGGAACATGCGAAAATTTAGGTTAAAAACTGGCTTAATCTATTTTTAAATTATCCGCCTTTTTTTCCACGTTTTCCTGTCATTTTGGCCCGGGCCAGCAAATCAGCTTACAGAAAAGAGCGGGGTGAGATTGTGTGCAAACGTCAGGACTGGGATTTTAAGGGGTTTCGTTTGGCGGGAAAAAATAAATTTACCCCCTTTTTTTTTAAATGGGAACACCCCTTCCTTGTCTTGATCAAGTTGTGTAAACGATCATAGCTAAAAGGACCTTTTTTTCCCCCACAGAAGGGGACGTTATTTTTAGCTTTGTTTCCTTAAACCTTTTTTTAGATCAGAGATTTGCAGTTTTTTAGGTAGTTGGGGCGGGAAAATTTTAAAAAGGGAAGAAATCAAACCGCCGTAAAAAGGGGTCAGGGTAAAGGGGAGGGGGGGGGGGGGGGGGGGGTTCCGTGGGCGAAAACAGACAAGCTCTATAAAGGATACTGGATTTTTTGTACACCCAAAACTTTGTTTAGACATTGCATTGCCTTATATTAGGGGTACAGATCTTTTTTAGTAAAAAACAGGTCCCTTTTGTTTTGGTGCAAAACTCCCCTTTTATTATCAGGAAAAACATTTCAGTATGGTTCTTTTTCAATTTTGCCAGTCCACTTTGTTGATAAGCCCCCCTTGCAGTTTTAAATTTTTTAATCCCCGCAATTTTTTTAGTACCACAGGTTTTTTAGGTGCCCAAAAATACCTTTTTTTTTCCCCTATACATTTTAGATACGTGTTTTTTTCAATTTTGGGGCCCGGCCCGTTTTTTTGATAGAGCCCCCTTTTCAGTTTTAAAATTTTAATCCAGCAAATTTTTAGTTAACACAGGTGAAATGATAGGTGCCCAAAAAACCCTTTTTTTATCCGTATACATTTAGACAGGTGTTTTTTTTTAAAATTTTGGTCAGTCAAGCTTTGGGTTTATTGAAGGGGACCTAGCACTTAAATTTCAATCCAGCAATTTTGTTTTGATTTGGGGGTTTTGAGAATAGCTGTGTTTTTGCCGTCTTTTAAAAAGGGAACTTCAAAACCTTCCCCATACCTTCTCAAATTTTTATCTTTCTAACAGGAGCAAATTTCGGGTGGAAGCGAGCAAAGGGGGGGGTAGGACATGGAGGTAGAGGTACAAGAGAAGGTGCTCCTTCCATGCTGGCGACAACACACATGCCGCAATCGTCAGTTGCGGGTCGTCAGGCCGTCATCGCGGGGTCAGGCCCTGTAATCTCAGAAATGAACAGCGTCGAAAATCTTTTCTTCAGGGGTTTAATGAAACCTGCATCCAGCAGCCCCTTTACCTCCTCGTCCCTCCATCAGGGCCACAAATGTCGTCATCAGCATCATAAGCTTCCGTCCAACATGAAGCGAAGGCAGCCCAAATGTCAACATATGCCGCCTTTGCCGTAAACGCATAAGTAGAGGCAAGAATCTTAGGGTTTTTAAAAACCCCCCCAACATTTTTTCCACATGCAGCGAATGATAGTTAAAATTTGAGGCAACATTTGGGCCAAAAAAGGCCAAAACCGATCCCGGGCCCCCAAACCCTGTCACACCCCGTCTCCCCCCTCCTCCTCCCCCGCCACCACCAAGCTTTCCTCACTGCCCATTCTCTCAGGTCATGATCGGGGATAGCCCCCGCTTCCCTCCACCGCGCCCGGTAGATCAGCCCACCAGAGACCCATCCTACCCCTTTCCTTCCGCTAGTTTGACGACCTGCCCCCATACATGGCATCAGCAGCCGCCTTCTGTTTCCCCGGGTTTTGGGGGAAAGCAAAGAAACACTTTAACCTAAACCATCCCAAAGCCAAAACCAAATGTCGCTTGCCAGGTTTTTGGGCCCTTTGGGAAATTTTTCCTTTTCCGCTGGTGGACAAGATGGGTTCCGCCACGTCAGGGCCCTTTGCCTGCCCCCAATACCGATGCCAGCAGGCTTTTCTTTGCCAGAAAAGCCGTCCCTCCCCTGGCCAGTACTGTCATCAAAAAATTTAAAGCGGGTTGTCTGCATCTGGGGGGAAAAAGTAATTGACACCGACAATGGACTAGTAAGCAGGGCCCAAGGCCCTATATTCTGGACACCACCGGGTGATGGGGGGATGTTTGGTGGTGACGGTGGCTCTCGGGCTCGCCCCCCCTTTTCAAAACCGCAGGGATGGGGCGGGGCTCTTTCCCCCAAAGGGCCTCTGGGGAAACACGTGCCCCAGAGAAACCCAGGCCGGTTTAAAATTAATCGTCTTGGACCGTCCACACACAGGTAGGAGCTGTGGACGGTTTCCCGAACGAGACCCGACGCGGGCCGGGGTGAAAAGCTTGTGCCGGGGAAGGGGGTGTGCGAAAAACGGGCGAAAACTGCGGGCCCCCCTTAAAATGGGTAGGCCTGGACACACCCCTTCCCTGGCCCCTTCAGACCTTTTCCGAAATTTCTAAAGACAACCCGGGGTCTGGACGCTGCGAGGGGGGCTCGGGTTGATTTTTCGCACTTCCGCCATTCGACCCTGCTTCTCCCGCCTGCTGCATTGCACTCAGCTGGGCCCTCCCCCCAACTGTCTCATGTTGACTGAACACGCTGTTTCAACCCTCCACTCTCCAGCGTTGTGGCAGCAGCGCAAGCCATTACGCATACAAGTGACACATGGCCTACAAGCAGCGGTGGACCTCGGGGTTTTGAGCCACCGAGAGGGAGGCGGGGTGAAAAGCTCTGCACCACCCTTTGCCAGTTTGAAGAAGCCCCCAAAATGGTCATCGGACAATCCCCTTGTAGATGAGCATTTGGGGGTTTTTATTTCGGGAACTCGCTGGACCTCTGAAAACAACAGGTCCCCCCCAGCAGGGAGGAGGGACGGACACAGATGGGGACACTGACCCCTCCCCTCCCCGAACCCACAAGGCCCGACAGTTTCCAATTTTATCGGTTTCATTAGGAGGGTTGGGGTGGGGCTAGTGCAAAGGCAGCGATCACTCTCAGGGTCTATCTCGGGCAAGTGGGGCTGTTTTTAACTGTCCCGGGAGGAAGCGGAGGGGGAGGAGGAGGTATTCCAGACACCGAATTACCGACGCCCCCTTGGAAAGAGGTTGGCGTGAATTTGAGGCGGGGAGGAAGAGAGGAAGATCATTTTTGCTATCCCCCTCGACCCAGGGGGCTTGGAAAACAAGCTCCACCTCACATAATTCTTGGATGTCCTTTTCCCTCCAACAGTTCCCGCATTAAGGCCATCAAAATAACAACATTTACTGGGGGGCCACCCCTCCTGGATCCCCCGGTACAAAACAAAACCAGCCTTTTCCCTTCTACCCACCCCAAAAAGAGTGTAAAATGAAAGGAAATGGGACCCTTGTGATTGATCAACTTGAGACATCTGTTGCGTCGCTTCAAGTTCCCCAAATGTCATGGGGAAAAACACAGCGACGTGACAGCAGTAATGCCCCGTAGCCTAGCGCAGGGGGCAGGCCCGGCAAGGGGGCAGAAGCCAATGGGTGCCTCTGGCAATCTTTATTTACCACCTCACCAACGATGCAATGCAGGGGACACATTCAACACACAGAGCCACTTAAGACCATGGTCACGACTATCGGTCTCAACACCGATGTTTTTGTTGTGTTCCGACCCAATAGACTTCTGGGGTTTCCGAATGGACGAATGGCCTGAGCCGCTCGCCACGCCATGAGGGGTTTTTCCTGCCAGCAGCCATGTCATATCTGAGTGGCCTTCGCAAGCTAACCACGATAATGTGGATCGTTTAACTTTTATCAAGATGAATAGGGTGGATCTCTGATGTGTTGTGGCCCCAATTTCCGAGGTCACCGATTAGTTTTCCCCTCACTTTACATTTCCCCTTCAAACGAAATGGTCCTCTTGAAAACTTTTTTTTTTTAAAAAGATATTTCTTACCGCAATTTTTATTCTCTTTTCCCAACAGTTCATTTGTGGTTTTTTGGGGAGGAGACGAAAAGACAGCAAGGGTTTTATACAAAAACCCATTCCATTTTCTCACTATTTTTCTTTTGAGTTTTCGCATTGTCAATGGTTTTTTAGTCTGTTTTTTGAATACAGCAAAAATTATGGTCCTTTGGAAAAAGAAATGTGGGTTCTAAGTGGGAATTTCTCCATCCAAAAATTTTTAAAAGGGCTGAGAATCTATTTAAATTTTTGGGGGGCTGTTGCTGTAAACAGCAATAATCATTGGGGCCTTTGGAACAGAAATGTGGGTGAAGTGGGTTTTCTCCCCCACAATTTTAACAGGCTGAAAGCATTTTAAATTTTTTGGGTCAGCTGCCTTTGAAAGACAAAATACAAGTCCCATTCTAAATAAATTTTGTTTTCTAACAACATTTTTTTCACAAGTCCCCAAAATGGCTCAAGGGGGCATGCTTTTAATTTTTGGGGGGATTTGGGTGTACAGCAGCTTACTTCAGGTCCTATTATAAAAAAAAGTTGTTTTTTAACAGACATTTTTTCTTCAAATTGTAAAAGTGGTCAAGGGGGATGGCTGCAGAAAAAGGAAAAAGGTAGGGCTGTTAAAGGGCACATATTTGAAAATGACTTGTTTTTTCAAAATCTTTTAAAAAGCTATCAATCCCTTTATTGAACAACCCATTTAATACAATTAAAAAAGAGAAACAAAGACATGGTGGGATTTATCCTATTTAAAAAAAGGTTTTCTAGAATTAAATCCCAAAAACTCAAAAAAAAAGCTAAAAAAAATTCCTGAATTGTAAAAGGGAGGTAAAGAAAACTTTACCCCATGTAGGGTTTTTCAGAGACAAAGGGGTTGGGCACGGAAGAGAACAAAGTACAGAGCCATTTCCTCCAGCACGTTGAGTAAAATGAAAAAAGAATGCCAAGAAAAGGGACCCGGGTGTAACAGGAGCGTTAACCCCAGATTTTCCCAAATGAAGCTCAATTGGGCCGCACCATAAGAGGGGGAAACCTACCCCGGTCTTGCTGTGTACTGGAGGCTTACCTCAACTTTTCCCCTTCCACACTCTCTTCAGCACGATGTTTTCTTGCTGGGGTCATAAGGGGATTTTTACCGTGTTAAAGAGGGAACCTAGCCTGGGGTTCACCCCACCCCCTTAAGTCTGGCCCTGGGAGCTGGCCCGGTTTAAAAATGGCTACGGGAGCACGGCTCTCACCCTTAGGGGGAATCAGGAGAGCTCAAATTTCTCTAAAAAAATAGATTTTGAAAAATGGGTTTCTGTGAGGTTAGTATTGTCAAAAAGGGCCCCAGGGCTGGACACAAAAATTTCACAATTTGAGGGGTTAAAATTTTTGGGGCTGGAGTCCTAGGGTCGCATCATTTTTCTCCGGGAGTCTATCCCTAATCACTGAAGAAGTATTTGGAGGAAAAATAAAAACCATTGAATTTATTGGGGTGAAACCCCCCCGAAGCCAGGAGGGGAAATTCTCTCAACTAAGAGTGTTTTGGGGAAAGATTAGGAATTTTTATTACTTTGGGGGTGTTCGGAGAATTTAAAACCCCCTTTCCCCTGTTTTAAAAAAAACCTTTAAAAACTGCAGGGAGGGGTGTATGTTGTATGTTATAAAACTTGGAAAAAAAAAGCAAAATGATAATAATGCAAAACTATAAATAAAACTTCCCTAAATAAATTCTGTAAACAAATGTCAGTTACCAAAAAATATACTAAATAAGAGTCACTGTACAAAATAGCATAGTGCCACTTTGTGATCTGTGGGTTAAACAGTTTCAGGGGTCATTCTGCGGTACAGGACAGATATAGTTAATGTCTAGTTCAACTAAAATGGTGGTTGAAAGACTCCTTTTTCCGGCACTTTTTAATGTGGGGGTCATGCAGGTTTGGGGCTCATGCTGCGTTCCAGGACAGGGATATTCAATGTCCAGTTCAAGTAAAATGATGGTTCAAATAATACTGCCTTCTGGCACTTTTTAATTTGTGGGTGATGCAGGTTTAAGGGTCAGGCTGTGGTACAAGACAGGGATAGTGAATGGTCCGAGTTTTTTTCTGTGGCTTTTATAACCTAAGTGTGTTGCCTAATATGTAGCAGGTATCCATTTGAATGTTGTGGATGTTAATTCCAGCTTCTCCAGCCCTGTTTGGGTGTAAGAATGAAGGTGTTGTTCCTCTCCCATAGACTTTAATGGTCATCGGCGATAATCTATTATCGACTATCGGATATCTTATTGATAATTGCCGATATCGACTATTGACCCGATGACGATAGTCAACGTAATCGCTCATCACTACTCATAACACCTTTCTTAATTTAGATAACTGAAAGAAGCATGCTAGTAACAAAGGCACTTTAATTACAATGCAGTACTTCACATGAAAAAATACACCAAAACCGCACCGTGTGAAAGCACCCAACGTCTTTCAGACTACAAAAACAAATGATTACTTGCTTGCAACATCTTTCTAAACAATTTAGATATTTGAAAGACGTTTGCTGATATTAAAAGGGTTTTGCCATGATGTAATGTTGATGTGGGATCCTCCAAAATGGGTATTTAATCACTTTTCTAAATATATGCGATTACAAAAAGTGAAGCCTGTGAGAGCTACAGCATTGCTCAGTCCCCCTTAGTTTCCTGAAAGTTTACATTAGACACGACCAGGACACAGACAGGAGCTGATCTGGCCGCGCCTGCATGTTTGCACTTCTTATCTGATGACAGGGAACATGAAGGAGCTTGCAAGGGGCTGGGGAGAAAGTGCAGTGTATGAGGCTGTCTGCTGTATAGAGAATCCACTGGTTGTAATGTAATTATTTGAGTAAACATTGCAGACGCTCCCTTCTTCCTCGCTCTCTGATCACCGCCTCCCTCTCATCCCTGCAGCCGTTCATGACACTGCTTGCTTTGTTTATCTTCCCTCCTGTGCAGATAAGAGGTAAGGAACTCACTTTGTGGCAAAACCTCTTTAAAGAGTTTCACTGCAGTGCAGTACTGCAACACAGAAACTGCAACAAAATTGAACTGTGTAAAAGCACTCAAAAGGTGCATTTTTAATGCGTTTTTTCACTTGCTGTACTGCACTGCAATTAAAATGCCTTTATTACCAGCAAGCTTCTTTCAGTTATCTAAATTGTTTAGAAAGCTGTAACAAGTAATCAGTCATAATAATTATGAACTTGAAACACCTTTCCAAACAATTTAGATAACGGAAAGAAGCTTGCTGGTAAACAAGGCAGTTTAAGACTTTGTTCACATCTGCATCAGAGGTTCTATTCGGACCTCCGTCCCAGAGGTGAAAATGAATACAAAATGATCTTCCTCATAGTGGACACCAATGGTGCCCAATGGACCTTTTTGATTACAATGGGTCTGTCTAGTTTCTGCCGTTTATACGGAAAAAAATAGCGCAACCTGCTGCACTATTTTTTTGTCATTCCCAATGAAACATGCAACAGGGGTTCTAACCTGAACCTCCAAAACATTGGTGTATACTGTATACCAAGCCTAATTGCAGTACAGTACTGCGTGTGAAAAATTGCACCAAATCCGCACCATGTTAAAGCACCCAAACACATTAGATAAATATGGGACAAGCTGACCAATTTTGCTGGAAACAGCTGAGCATCTAACGGTGCGTTCACATGGCAAGGGACAAATACCGGTCGGTTTATCCGAGTGGTATTTGTCCTGTTTTGCGGGCGCTCCCTTGGCCGCGGAGGGGAGGGGGGAGGGGGGGAGGCTTTTCTTCACGATGAGCGGAGAAAAGTCCTCCCCTTCACATTGACTTGCACAGATTCCGTCCGGTTTTAGAATGTGCAAGTACAATGGTTTGCGGGCGGCCCGCGTTTTTCCATAGCGCCCCATTGTACTCATTTTCGTCTGGTTTTTCAGACGGTCTGCAAAACCGCAAACCGTCTGAAAAACCAGCTGAAAACCCGTGCAGTGGGGACATGCCCTAAGGGTATGTTCAATATGTTTTTGGATACGCATTTAGATCCGTTTTTCGGATCTTTAACGGACCCAAAACGCGCATCTAACAATGTGCAGTGTGATTTACATTGCTTTCAACGTAATACACACAACGGCGTTCAGACGATACGTGTTTTACATGCATCTTTCTGATGCGTCTTTTGCATCCGTTCAAAGAGTTGACATGTCAATTTTTGATCCGTTTGATGCAGCAGGAGCTCTATTTAAAACGATAGGGAGCGTTTCTACTGCAGCAAAAACTCATCCAAACACACACCTGCGTGTTGGATGTGTTTTACGCAGCACTTTTGTATGCGCTCTTTTTTTTTTTTTTTTATTAAAAACGTATCCAAAAACGTATTGAACACGTTCTGTGAACAAACCCTAATATGTATAGGAAAGTTTCCAGCTTTCCAGTTTCCCGTGATGGAAGGTTTCAGGGACAGAAAGATTGGACAGAGGTCCCTGGCAGCAGCTTATTCCCCACTATTCCTTCATGATTGAGAACACGAGCAGGCTCTCATAAGCATGCAATTTTATGGATGGTTCTGGAGAAATAGCTGTTGCAGATATCTACCCTGCACAGCCACTTTTATCATCTGTGCTTAACCTTTGTTACTCTAAAGAGAAATGGATTGTATTGCAGCTTTAATATAAGACTTTTATGGCCGATATATTTTTACTGCCAATAGCTACGAATGATCACTGAGAATTGAAGAGACATTGCCAAGAACATGGTCTAAAATCAGGAAATGATACAAAAGGTACTTATTCCTGTGCGCATGTTGCTTTGTTATCAATACCAAAAAAAGTTACCAAGAAAACAAGTGATAAACTTAGTACGATTGAATTGCTCAAGTGGTTAGCTACAGTACAGCTAAGTTAGGCTGACCTTGGGTACCAAAGAGAAGGGGAACATCTCTCCTTATGGAGAGCACCAATAGAGGGCGCAGTGAGCTTCCCAGCTCCTTTCCCATAATGCCTTGGGTACCAAACTCAGTTTTTCCTTTACCAGAGCCAAAGGCCACTTGAAGACACTGTATGAGTATTAGTATACTAGAAACCTATCTAGAACAAGGAAGCGGTGTGTATAATATAAGCTAAAACCTGGTTGATCCGCGTTGGATCCGTTTAGCTGTGTTTTTGGATGTGATTTTCGGATCCAAAAATGCCGTGTGAATGGCCCTAAAGTGTATGTTCACATGGCGTAATTGCGGCGTGTACAGTACGCGCTGCAATTACGCCAGGTGCTTTGGGATCGCACACGTATTTGCCGTGACTAATTGACATGACATTTATCGCCCCGCGCGTACAATACGATCGTATTGTATGTGTGGGGGGACGAGGCGTAATCCAAAGTTCTCTATGAGAGCTATGGATTACCGTAATTATGGGGCGCATTTCCCCGTGTGTTAAGCGCAGTACGCCGCGAAATACTCAGGGAAATGCACCCCAAAATAAGCCGTGTGAACATACCCAAACAGTGATGTCAGAAAATGTCTGTGAGCACTGCAGCCAATCAGAAACTGCAAAGGTGAGATCCTGTTTGGAAGTATACAGAACACGACCGCAGTGCTGGATTGGAGGTCAGAGGAGGAGTGAACATTAGCTTTCATTTTTTTTTATTTTTTTTTTTTATTTCTTTTCTAAGAACATCAGAACCAAAAATAAATTAAGAAAGTGGACCCCTCTCCAAAGACCTGAACTGTTGGCATCTTAGATCTACAATGCTGTCAGTCTGGGCTACTCGTCCATTATTCGGGAGCAAAAATGCGTCTATAATCCAATCATGTGAAACTAAATTAAAGCAGAGGAACTTTTTGGGGCATCTCATCTCCTGCCCTGATCCCTAGCTCAGCTCCTGCATAGGACACATACATAGGTCCTTGTGAACATATTCAATAGCCATGGACTAAAATGTATGAAAATGAACATCCATGATGCCCCCTTCTCAAAAATCAAAGACTAAAAAAATCCCATCAGTTCATTTTATAAAAAAATACATGATTCCTTTTGTAAATGAAGGGGTTAATGAAAACCATAGGAAACTAATAGAACTTGTAAACGTAAATTAAGATAAGTGGCACAGAAACCACATGAGCGTATAAATGTAATGCAAACATACTGCACCCTCTGTCAAGATACCAGAGCACAAGACCACCAAGCAGGCCTGGGTGAAAAGGACAAGCACCCTTTACCACTCAATCCATACAGTGTCTAAACAAAGCTATGATAGTAAAGTCATATGCTAAAAATAGAAGGTATATGGGAAGGGGGCGCATAAAAACAAAGAAGTGAAAAACAAGCAATAAAGTAATTTACAGGAGGCATAACCCAGCACCATCTAAGCAGACCTCTATAAAACGTGATATAAAAACCAGTGACAGCCAGGACAAGTGTCAAGAGGGTGTTGGACAGAAACAAGTGGCAAGCTGGTGAAAAAAAAAAAAAATTAACTCATTTATAGCAGAGCTGAAGCTGACGTTTAACAGTTTCTTTATTGTACAGCTGTAATTCATTAAAGAAAACCACACACAGGGATACTATGGCACATAATGGCACAGTCAGCTCTGCTACACTAACAAACTCGGCTCTCCTACATCTGTATTCAAATAAAAAACACTGGGCCATAAATGAAGAGTATAGCTATGAAAGATTTTACTACTCACCATTATGGCTTCCAGTAGGATCTAAATTGTCTTTATACAGAACTAAAAGGAAAAAAAACAAAAACAGGACTAGTGAGCAAATTGCACAAAAAAGGTCATAGAGATGCAAATGAACACAATGTTCCTGCAAAAGTCTCTAATTAAACCCTGCAGGAGATTTGGATGTCTCAGTGAAGTAGCACAAGCCACACGAACCTTGAATGCGTTTACAAATAATTACCCATTTGCTACAAAAGATCATTGCGCGGAATCTTTAAATTATAAAATTATGCACAACAGGCTTCAGAACATGTCCCGGCACAGCGTACCCTACAATAGGCACAAAATCTCATTTTACAGCCAAAAAAGTGCAAAGGATGTAAAAACAATCATACAGAGTAATAATAAAAAAGTAACAGAGACAAACAAAAGTAACAATCAAAGAAATACATAATAAACAAAAAATAAATACTCATTAAATAAAGGTAACAAAAGATACATAAACAAATAAATGCATATTAAATAAAGGTAACAAATATATACATAATAAATAAATGCATATTAAATAAAGGTAACAAATATATACATAATAAATAAATGCATATTAAATAAAGGTAACAAATAGATACATAATAAATAAATGCATATTAAATAAAGGTAACAAATATATACATAATAAATAAAATGCATATTAAATAAAGGTAACAAATAGATACATAAATAAATTAAAAAGGAAATCCAATGTAATAACTAGGTCAGCCCACTACACTGAGTTTTTGAAGTCTACCCACCTGTAGGCATTTTGGATTCAGATACAGTAGTGGGGTTCACACCAGCTCCTGTTATTGTGTCTATATATTGATATGGTTATATATCAAAGGGCTCCGCCATAAGTGTTTCATAGTAAAACAGAATACATTTCAGCATTCCACAAGGATTTTCAAAAGCTCATCTGTCTCCTGTGCTTTCTTCAGACCCACACAGGCAAATCCCCCTGGAGGAACTCTCCACAAGACAAGCAGAAACCATATGAGTGGTAAAAAGATACCCAACCTGTTTGAGATTGTAAAAGCGAATAGCCATGCCTCCCCTCCCCCTGCCTATCCCTCCCACCACCAAGAAAAGCTGCCAGTTTCCAATCAGTCTCTCTCACCCAGTGCAGACATATTTACAGCTACCCAGGAACTTTTCTAAGAGATGAACAATGCTTCACATTGAGCTGTGAGATGCAAAGTGCAGCAAAGGCTTGAAGGCCCGGCCAATGATATTTTGTCTGTGAGCCCGGGCCTATGACAACAGCCATTAGGCGACATGCTCACTTTTCAAACCATAATCTCTGTGGAAACCGCTCTCAACTATTGTTCCAGCACAAAGCGACACATGTTAAATAGGGAAAGGTTCACTTCATTGTTCTGTCTTTCTCTTTTCTAGTCAATACTTTATAAAGCAACTCTTATTTTAAGGGTTAAAAAATGTGCTGCGTCCTCAGAAGGTGGACCAGGCTCATTAACATAATGCAGATTTGCTAATCAATGATTTCCCTGTGAATTAATAGCTTATGAGACAGTTAACATACAGTAAGCATTAGTAAAAGCAATTAGCTCTGGCTGTTAAACGCTGTTTGTGGAAGCAATCAGGGATAATGGTCCGGCGTTTAATTGCATGTGTGTGTGTAACTGCTGGGCCCTGCGTCCTATACGAACACTATATCAAAATGTGATGTTTTTACATATCAGATTATCACGCATTAGCAGACTGAACTTCGGTTTACTATTATTTGATGTATTTCTACTATTTGGTCTATACCTAGTAATGGTTTTATTGGAATTGATTGATCTTGCATTGATATTTATATATGCTTGAACTCTGAATATGCAGCTTGGATTACTTATAGGGGATTTTTACTGCTGTACGCTGGCTCAGCACTGTTTATTTAAAGTCTACTGAACCTTATGGGGTGCTGTCTCCTTGTTTTCAATTTATGTGAGCAACAATAAAGGTTTGTTCACACAACATATTTTCAGGCCGTACTTCAGCTCATAATTGTGCCGCAATATGCCCGGACTACTCCACACAAATACGGTAAATCATAGCTCTCATTGAGAACTATGATAACCTGCTGTTTTCCCCAGTGTGTACTGTGCGCCCCCAGAAAGAAGTGACATGTCACTTCTTGCCGACACTTAGGCTAGGTCTACACAGCATTGGACAAAGAACGACCTGAAAACCATATCACAAAGCTGAGGTTTTTTTACACTGCCTGTCAAAAGCGGCTGAAAAAGCGTTAATTTTTTTCACGCATTTTGCCTTTTTTTGCGCTTTTTTTTGCAGAGATGAACAGCAATAGATTTGCTATGTATTTCTGCAAAAAATGCGCCAAAAATATCCGCCGCTTATCATAGACTCCAATAGTAAACTTTCTGCTATGCTCTGTCGTTTCTTGCAACAGGTTTCAAAAAACGACAAGTAGCAAAAAACGAGCGGAAAAAAGGCGTTCTGTGGAGACAACAGGAAGTTTTAACTATAGAAGTCTATGTGACCTATTTACAGTTGGTTTTTCAGCGTTTATAGAAAACGAAAAACGTGTTGAGTCTGTGTGAACATGCGCTGTTCGATACGTGTTTGGATCCATCTGTCGGACCCCAAACGGACCCAAACAAATATCTAATAAATAGCAATGTGATTAACATTGCTTTTAACTTGAAACACGAATCGGCATTCACATGAGTGATCGCGGAAGAGTGTCTCATTGAGTTTTTCGGATCCGTCTTTCGGATATGTCAATTCTTGGTCCGAAAGACGCAGCAGGAACCCTATTTAAAACTATAGGGTGTGATCCTGCTGCATCCAAACACGCACCTGCGTGTTGGATACGTGTAGGATTAGTTTAGGATCCAAACTACGCTGCATTTTTGGATGCAATTTACGGATCCAACACGGATCCAAAATCAGATCCGAAAACGCTGTGTGAACGGCCCCTAATGCTCCAGTGAAAGTGAATGGGAGGCAGCAGGAGCGTACTTCAAACAGCAGTGTGAACATACAGTAAGGCTAGGCCTACACGGCAATTGTAGGATACCGTCAGATTCTGTTTTAGAATCCAAGTATTTTACAATCGGTTTTAGTTTTTTACTGTTTTTTTTTTTGCACGGATTTTGTGTTCGGTCTTCGGATCTCGGCTGGCCCATTACATTGAGCAGTACTATACTATGCTGGTTTGCATCGGATTATAGAACATGTAAGTTTTTTGATTGGATTTCAGATTTGAAATTCAACCTCAGAAAGTCCACACTGTGTAGACTACAGCTTGGATTTTCTATTGAAGTCTATGGGGATGATTTACAAACAGGTTTTTGTGGATTCTAAATACTGAATCCGCTTAAAAATCTGATAGTAAACCAGTGCCGTGTAGACATAGCCTAAAGATATATTTATTTCAAGAATTTTGGGTGTGCACTGATAATATGCATGGTCTTGTCTTTTGAATGTTATGCTCTGCACCTCAGATTGTATTATGTACAGTGCAAACATATAATATAGTAAATTTTTAGCATACAGTTCTAAAAAAAAAAATCTATTTTTAATAGAGGGTGGTAGGTCAAATGAGGAGAAAAACATAATAAGCCTTAATTAGCGCAGTTGAAAGTTTGTGCTGGCCAGTACCTACTTTCAATGCGATGCAGCTCTTTTCCTTGTACAGCTAAGCGCCAAGAAGAAGTGACAAGTCATTTCTTTTTATGGACATACATTACTGAAAAGTACTATCCTAAAAATCACTGTCATCTAAACGACAATGGTGATTTTATTAGTAACATTCTTTTTACTGTATTTCCGGGGCAGATTTCCATGCAATTACGCACAAAACTACGCCCCGCATATAGCTGTGTGAACGTACCCTTAGGCTTAGGTCCCATGGTGCAGAAGTCACATGTAGATGAAGCTGCGGCCACCACTTAAAGGCTGACATCACCGTCAATCTCATTGCTGGCTGCGGCTTTGTCAGCACACAGCTTCTGTACTGTGGGACCCTGGTCATATTGGCTGCATAACTGGACAGCTGCTACCAATCAATAAAAAACTGTGTGAGAGAGCAAGTCTGCCCGATCTTCAACTGCTTTACAGCTGCACCTTGCCCATCCGGCTTGTGCACCTTGGGACCCTACACTGAAAAAATTAAAATCTAAGGTATCTAAAGTTTCAATACTGCAGCACATTACTTTGTCTACTCCCTAATCTTTAAAGAGGACCTATCACCTCCAGGGAAACCTCATGAAATAACAGGAGACTAAAATGCAATCACTTCCCTAAATCTGCTTCATTAGGGAAATCAAAGCATTTCACCTGCAATTCAGTTTTTTAAAAAAAGCGCTGGCCCTTTAAGACAGCTCTGAAGTCGGGCCAAGTTGGCACATGACAGCTTGATATGTGACAGCTGTGTTGCTCCTGAGCTGGAAGAGTCCATTGTGCAGGGGGGAGCCAGGAAGTCTACATCATGTGCACACTGATTTTCTCTTGGCTGCTATGTCTGTGATGTATATAACACTAGTAGGAGTATAATGTAAATGCCTATAAACCCTGTCACACTATGTTCTCAGTGTGCTGTGCCTGTTGTACTGTATGTAGCAGCTATATCCTCAGCTCCCCCTGCACAGGTGGTATAGCTCAACAGAGAGAATCCTGTTACATAAAGAGCTCTGCTGAGAAAGTGAAACTAAGATCTGTTTCCCTCTAATAATGACATAATCCCTCTGCATTGCTAATTACATATATTGGTAAAAAGTCTTAGATTTTGATCTTCTATTATATTTTGTGTGTTTGTGTAGAGGTGATAGGTACTCTTTAAGTTCTCCATCTTGTTGGTGAAAAATGCTACTAGAATTAGCAAAAAAAGTGAAATCGAACAACTTACAATTTATATATTGTTTTGTAGTTATCAGTAATGCTGTGTAAATATATTCACTTATATTTGGTCATAAGGCTGCTTCTTTTTCTATACAGTCTTTAGGATGTTGGCAACAAATTGTCAGCAAAATGTTTACTGATGTAATCCTATCCATGCTGATTAGTCCTTGGGAATGTTTTCCTTTGTATTTGGTACTAGCAGATAAGGGATGCACACTTTCCCTTTAAGTAAGTAATTAATCAAAGCAGATAAACTGTCTGGCAGGAAAAAAAAATGGAACTAATAACCATACAAAAAAGTGAGTATAATACAACATGTATACACACCAAACAAGACAATACTACCCAAAACTAGATTATAAACACACACAAGGAAAAAAAATGGTAAATTTGAGTTTAATAATAGAAATGCATAGCTAAAAATATTTTAAAGTGGATTTGTCTTCCTATATGCACTTATTGTCAAGGACCGGTCAGGGGCACATAACCAGACACAGACAGAGTGAGGCCCTGACACTGGTCCCAACCGCTGTCCCTGCCTTTTGGGGAACCCAACTTCATAAAAGGTTGGCCCCAACCTGAAGACTAAGAGCTACACTAAATAAGTGTAGACACAGGACACAGACAAACGGACACAGAACACAAAACGGGAGGTCAGACGAACAAAGTCTGCAACTGTTGGGAGACGCGGTACAAAATCGGGAGACAGAAGAATAAACGTAAGCCGAGCCAGATAGGTAACAGCCGGGAGATGTAGTACAAATACGGGCAGGCAGAAGTGAAGTCAGAAGCAAGCCAAAGATCAGATAACAGTAATGGGAAAGGAAGAAGGCTAGCTACAGGCAACAAGAAGACCAGAATAGCAGGCAAAGCTGAGAGGCAAAGGAATCCTTAAATAGGGAACCAGAGAAATGAGAAGAGAGGTGATAGATGGAACAAAACTACACAAAACCAGATTGGGTACAAAACTGTCAATGAGCAAGAAACAGATTAACTAAACGAGTGCTGGAGGACTCCTGGCCACGGGCGTTGGCCAGGAATCAATTAAGCAAGTAGAGAAGTAAGGGCTTGTTCACACGATGTTTTTGTGATCCGTTTTACGGAACAGTTTTACGGATCCACAAAACGGATCTAACAATTGTCAGTGTGATTAACATTGAGTTGAATGGCAAAAGCGCATCGCTGTTCCCACGGGAGATCGGCGATGCGCTATTGAGGGCTCTCCTGCGCTGCGCTTTTCGCATCCGCTTTAAGAATTGACATGTCAATTCTTTTTGCGTTCTACGCAAGTGAAAGCCCATAGGATATAATGGAGTCCGCTTTTGGCACTTGTCCAAAAGCGCTCCACACTCCGGGTACGTATCAGCTGCGCTTTGCATCCTGAAAGCGGATGCGAAAAGCGCAGTGAGCGGGGCTGGATCGCGGGACTGGCGTCTGTGCAGGTGGATCGGCGCGGCTGCAGGTAAGCGGGGCTGGATCGCGGGACCGGCGTCTGTGCAGGTGGATCGGCGCGGCTGCAGGTAAGCGGGGCTGGTGACCGGCGCGGCGCGGGTGCAGGTGGATCGGCGCGCGGGGCAGGAGATCGGCGTGCGGGGCGGCAGGTGAGCGGGGCAGGAGATCGGCGCACGGGGCGGCAGGTGAGCGGGGCAGGAGATCGGCGCGCGGCTGAATGGAGGAGCTGGGACTGATGAGAGCTGGGACTGATGAGAGCGAGAGAGAGCGAGAGCGAGAGAGAGAGAGAGAGAGATTCTCCACCTCCTCCTCACCACCCTCTTTGTGAAAACGCATCCGGAAAGCGGATGCGTAAAACACAGGTGAAAAAGCATTGAAAACGGATCCAAATAAAGTATCCAATGCTGCGTTTTGCGAATCCGCTTTCCGGATGCGCTTTTCAAGTGCGAAAAACGGATCCGTAAAAAGGATCCAAAACGCCGTGTGAACAAGCCCTAAAACCGAGTTCACACAGTAAGAGTTATGTCATAAACCACGGCTTACATCGAGTCCAAAGCTGGAGGTCTGCCGGGCATGATCACGACACTTATATTATTCTTTACTTTTTACTTTGTTATAAAAGAGAATACAAATCTCAGACAACAGACAAAATACAATCATGACCAAAGTTCTATCCATGTACAGAAGTAGGTACATAAGCAATTCTCTCCAGAATTAGTACCACAGTATGCCAAGCGGCGTCTCTGGATCAGAGCACTAGTTGTACTGTGGATGCACATTTTATGTATGCAAACAGCCACTGAATCATTGATTTCATTTTGTATACCAATTCTTGTGACAGAAACGTAAACAACAATCATGGGTTGCACACAGTTTAGGTAGACGTCTTGTAGACTGGACCTGTGGTAACCAATTTGTGTTCTTCACAAATCACTTCTAAGAAAACGATGAATACACAGCCGAGTCTCATTATTATGACCACTTCCTACATTTGATGTCAGCAGCTCATGAAGGAAGTCACATGTAAGCTGGCTTGGTGGGTTTATAAGGTGTGTGATGGGCTGTTTACACACATATCCCTCGCTGCTGTCATTGCTGATGCAAAAAGGGATGATTATTGGCATTTGGGCCAAGGGTGTCAGTATTTCTGAATTAGCGCATATTGTGATCTGTTTGTTGGCTGCTGAGGTGAAAATGTATCATAAGTGGACAAATGTCACAACTGCAAATAAGCAATGTGAAAATTGTAGAGCACCACCTACTACTGATGTCAGAGGTGAACATTGGCTACAAAGGTGCCCAATGACGAACTGGCACACTACAGTGAAGAAGCTCACCACCAAAATAAATCAGGGAGCTACAACAGTTCAGCAAATCCTGCTGCGTAAGGGGCTTACTGCACCTAAGCTGCGTCAACAAAAAAGACTTCAGATTTTTATGGGATTATCGGAATTGGACCTTAACTGATTGGCAAAGGGCGGCCTTCTCTAATAAGTTACGTTTTCTACTTCATCAAGTGGGCGGATATTAGCATGTCAGGTGAGAAACAGCTGAGGACATACACCCTGCAACCAACGCTGGAAGAACACAAGCTGGTGGAGGCAGTGTTATGGTCTGGGAAATGTTTTTGTGCCACTCATCCACGTGGAAGGCAGTCTCAACCAATCTGAGTATAAATCTATCCTATACACTCACATATGCTGATTGTCTGCCCTGGGAAGTATAGACAATGCAAAATGTCACACAACTAGAAATGACCAACATCGGTAGGAAGAGCATGACCAAGACTTCCAAGTACTACACTGGTCCCCTGATTCTCAAAACTTGAACCCAATTAAGTATCTACTGGACCACCTCAATCATTGTACTTAGTCTACATATCCTCCTCCACCCACCCTCCAGCAACAGTGAATGCACTACAGTCAGAGGCGTAACTTGCAGCTCCTGGGCCCTAGTGCAAATAGTGAAATGGGGCCCCTCAGCTACCATGTGCCATTTAAAATGCTGTAGCAGAAGGGCTTTGGGGGCCCCTCAGGGTGCAGGGTCCGGTAGCGACTGCTACCTCTGCACCCCCTATAGCTACGCCCCTGACTATAGTCAGCATGGCTCCAGATACCTGAGACAAGCTACCAGGACCCTACTGAGTCACTCGTGGCCTGTCTAACTACAGTCCGTCAGATACGCTGGATATTAACTGGAGGTCATAATAATGTGACTCCACTGTATATTTAATTATGTTGATAGTAAATGGATTCCAAGGTGGAGCTGTATTTTAATGTAAATAATGAAATAGTCTAACACAGTTAATGCCACCACTTTCCTTATCACAGGTACAGTTATATTCCAAGCAAGACACAGGACAAGAAGCTTTCACGCACCATTGAGCTTGTCCTTTGACCATTTGGTGCCTACGATTACACTGTAAGAATGTTTTGCTTTGAGTCATTTAGCGGAATAAGCCTTAGATAAACACTCTGCAGTAGGAAAAGGTGATCTTGGAGTCAGCCTTCATTTGGTGACAGCTCTTGGAGCACATGCTCTGTGTCACATACTCTCTAAGATAATGTGACCACCCACTTTCCCATCTTTTAAAGCTGCCGTTTGCAAGTAGCACATTTTCTACTTGTCATCAGAAAACGTGGCTGTAATAATAGAGAGGAGGAGTGTGAATGTGTGTTTCCTAACACTCCTTATTGGGAACATGTAATGACCATAAATCATCCATGGTCTACTGATGTAGTGTAAAGGGCATGGTTTGTAAATCGTGTTCCAAATACTCATCAGTGATCTCTGTGATGTTTTTTAGGTAGATGGAACAAACAGATGGACGATGAAAACATCATAAGAAGTTAGTGGACAGGACCTAATTAGGCTAAATTGCAAATCAGGTCCTTTCACTCATGCTCAGAATGTATTGACATATACCCTGGAGGGGCAACAAGGGATCCACCTCCAAATTCAAATTCGTAAAATGAAGTCATAATCAGTAGCAGCAAGAGCCAACCCTTTGACATAAACCCTTACCATTGTGTTAAGCTAATAGACGACTATTTTCACAACTCCCATTGCACAGTAAAGGAGTTCTCTGCTTTGGGCAATCTCTTCTTCTTAAAGGGGTTTTGCCGCAAATAAAAATTGACGTGGGAAGTTTGTAAATTAAATAATAAACATTTTCACCATTAATCATTATTAAAAATTCTGCGCCGTTTTTGTTTTAGCTGCTCCTTTACTGATCCATTGTTTACAGCTCATCTCCAGGGGATACGACCAGGGCTGAGAGCTTCTCAGTCCTGGTCGCACATCACTTCTACTGTCAGGCAGCTACTGAGTATTGAACCCCAGGTGCTGTCACTCTACTTACTCCTGTCCTCTGTACTCCTTAGTAATTAGTTAAACAGTGAAAATAAATTAAAAAAGAAACCTCAATGAGGTTTGTGCATTGATAAAGAGAAATAAAATCCACAGGTTTGGTTCCTGCAGGGATTTGAACCAAGGACCCTTGTGCCTGGAAGCAAAAGTTTTACCTCTGAGCTACAATGTAGCTACTTAAAGTTCTACACAGAAACAGACCTTTCTTTGACTAAAGAGAGGAAAGGCTTGGTGATGTCATCCTGCTGGTTCACATGATATGCAATTCAAACAAATCACACACACACCCTTCTGAGCACACAGAGCTGAAGAGCTGGATGCAGGAGGTATGATATGAGATTGTGGCAAACCCCCTTTAAGCTGTGTCCACACGACAATAGACAAAGTCCTTGTGGGATTCCGAACTTGCCTAACAAATACTTGAACAGTATTTCACACAAAAATCCGAGGATTTTTAATTCAGTTTTGGTTCTTTGGCGCGGTTTTTGGATTCAGTTTTTCTATTGTTTTTTGCATTATAGAGCTATTTTGTGTTTTGGATGTTGCTCTGCACAAAAAAAAAATGCACAAAGCTTTTTGGTCATTTTTCATGCCATCCCATTGACTACATTTTCCGCCATTGTACCTAGTAAAATCTGACGAAAGAATGAACATATTCCAAGTGTTTTGGAAAAGCGACGGTTTTGAAATCCTTGGACTACAACTTTTACTGTTGAGGTTTATGGGGATGGTTTTATAGTCAGTTTTGGACAGTTTTGAAAATCCGAAATCAGTGTCAAGAACTGACTGGTAAACCTTGCCGTATAGACAGACCCTTAGAAAGATTTCTTGACAATAATATGGTCATTCAGTAACCTCTTGCCTTGACCTCCACTATTCAGCTATAATCTTTGAGGAAATCTATCTGTAAATATTCAATACATCTGCAGCACCACCACAGGAGAAAAGAAGCATTACACAGTGCCTATTCAAATCAGTGGGTTGACTGTGTTGTGCAGGACGAAACAGCTCTACGGGTGTTCTACACCTAAAACTGCAGCCTGGGGTCGGGCCATGCCCCGTTTGCTGTGATTGGCTACCTGCACTTAGTTTATCTTCCTGGTCGGGATACGCCCCCTGTAATGTGATTGGCTGTCATGCTCTCTCAGTGCTTACTCCCTTCTAAACTGTGTGACATGGCTGCATGAGCTCTGATAGGTGCTGGCAGTCTGTGTCATAAGTCTGTGTCTGTGTTTTCATTGTCTTCTTCACACTCCCCCCTGAGCTGTGTGAGGATGACTGGACTTCTCTCTGCTCCTCTCACAGTGACAGCTCTACGTGAAAGATCTGGGCAACTACTGAGTCCCTTTATCTGCCAGATATAACAGCCTTATACACTCTGCTCCCCCTCGTCTTTCAGGAAAGAGGTAGAACAGTTTGCATTTCTCACATTTGTTTCATGATTTCATGCTGTATTTATAGCTGTTTACACCAATGCAGGTGTTATGACTACAAGGGGCTTGTGGAGGGAGGTCACAGCTCTGCAGGCATGAGAACGGACCACTGCAGGAGGTTTGCAGAGCTGTGATATCCTCTCCCTTCCACTGCTCTCACAGAGTTAGGTCTTTAGACGAAGCAGGAAGGGGGTGTGATGATGTCACCACTCCTCACTGAGGAAATACATGCATACTCTAAGCACAGATGCCTGCAAAAGCCTGTACTTGAAAAACCATTTTAAGGCAAAGTTGCACCAAAATAGGTCTAAGATGGCAGTTGACTGTTAGTAAGTTCACAGACTGGCTGTAAAAATAGATGAATTTTGTCCATGATTTTCTAAAGCAAAGAGTGACTGTGCAGACGACTGTGATTTTAATTGTCATTATTTTGCTGTTGGGGCCCAGAGGTTCTCCCTTTTAATTTTGTATAAATAGCATGTAAAGTGGCTTGTAAAAGTGAAATTAGAGTTTTATTCTGAACCTCTAAATTAATGGAAAGTGACAGCAGAGTAGGGGCTACCACTCTGTAGGGAAAAGGCACCCATGACCCCCCTTGTTCATTGGATCAGTAGGAATCCCAGCTTTCGCACCCTCACTGACCACACTTTCATCGTAATTGACACGCCACATTTTACTAACAGACTGTATGCAGTGTCCAAATGTTCTATTCTTCTGATTTAGCTTATAACAAAATAAAACAAAGCTTGCTAATTAAGCAAAAACGGCAACATCTGTTTTGTGAACATTCACCGGCCAAAGAACTAAGCTCCACATGGAATTCTATCTATGCTGTGTCAGTTCTCTCTGACCTTGTAAATGTCCTTTTATCTATACTGAGAAAGGAAATGTTATGATGACTAAATATCTTACATTAAATGGACAAACTCTTGACAATGATAGAGCTTTATAGCACCCATGGTTTTAATGATTTACAATATGGATTTATTTTCGGAGCAGTATTAAACACTCCATTGTGTTATTATGAAAAAAAACATGGCACACAAATACTAAATATTAAGGTGTAGCAGAGCAAGCTGCTTTTTGGGGGATCTCCCAATTTCTGGGGTGTTCCCCGCCAGGCTCGGACTGACCCACAGGGGAATAGGGGAAACCCCCCGGTGGGCCCCTGAGCATGGTAGACCTAAAGTTGATTTTTAACTCCATATACATTATCAGAAGAGGCATAAAGCAAGAAGAAGAGTATAGGAGGCAGGTACAGTCATTTACAATAGCTATAGGGTGGGCCCCTAAAATAAACTCCACTAGTGGGCCCATAAAAACTCAATTGGTGGGCCCCTAGAGTCAACTCCACCTGTGGGCCCTATGCACCCCAGTCCGACACTGTTCCCAGCTTGCTCTTTAATGGCAAATGGGCCCCCAAAAGTCTTGGATTCTGAATGGAGAGTCACTACTGCACACGACTCTCTCAGTCCTAGCACAGACAAACAAGCTGTTCTGCCGTACTCGGAACTGCTAAGGAATGGAACAGAGAGTTGTGCCCAAGCGTGACTTGCCCTAAGTTCTTAAATGGAGACTTTCGGAGTCTAGTTCCTGAGATAGGTGCAAGATGATGGCATATGCTATTGATATTCCACTAAAGTGCACAATGCAAACACCCCTTTAAAGACCCAGAGTAACCATTAGAAAATAAGAAGGATTTTCTAATGTCATTGCTAATAGAATTTTTCCTCTATCTCTAGTTTCCCACATTTCTTTGATTTGACTCCATCACAGAGACATTGAAAGAAATATTTTAAAAACCTATATTTCTTATTTCAGTCTTTAGCTGCAATATGTTGAAGTAAGATCCAAAAAATGTATTAAGAGCCACAGTCCTCTTCAGAAGTTTGGCACATCTACTGAGGTTGTCTATGCACCGTAAACTAAAATCTGCACCAGCTATCACTGGTGTAGATTTTTCAAACAATTTTTGCCAGTTTTTTTTGTCTCAATTTATAGTGAATCTGTTGGACATAAATGCTAACACCCCTCCACTCCAAGTCCCACTAACTTTAAAAAAAAAAAGTGGCAAGAGGGTGTAACAATGTGCTAACGTCTTATCTGAGCTGGACATACCATTGGTACAAACTGTGCTATCTCCCAGGGGTTCAGTAGGTAAGAGCACTCAGAGCAACCTTAAAATCAGCAAGAAGACTTAAAGGGGGTTTCTTGCTACAAAGATCATATCTCTAATGATGGGGACAGTAAAAATAAGAACTTTTGTAATTGGTTTGCTTTAAGTCACTTAGTATAGTAGATATAAGCTAATCTGTGCATCTATTTCTGCAGCAGCTGGACTGGATACGCCCCTTTTTCTGTGATTGGCTGACTGACATTTCATTCAACCTGTTGGAACACACCCCCAGATGGGAAACGCCCCCTGTGCTTTGATTGGCTGCCTGCATATTCTGTGTTTACTCCCTTCTGAGCTGTGAGAAACAAGCTGCCTGAGATGGTTGTGTGTCTGTAAAGAAGGCTGTCTCAGCGCCTTTCTATGTGATGGCTCTATGTAAAGGATCTGGGGAATGACTGACTATATAACTGCTAGATTCACTCTCCCCTCATATAACACAGTCTTATACCCTGTGTTCCCCCCATAACAGCCTTATACAATCTGCTCTACTTCCTGCCTGATAACAGAGGGGGAAGCAGGGGGACAGAGAGCATTACTCACACTTGTGTCATCAGTTCAGGCTGTGTGTATAACAGCAATTATACCAATGCAGAGGAACTGGTTACAAGGAGCTTGTGCAGCCTGGAGCTGAGAACTCTGCAGCCAGAAGCATAGCAGGAGGTCTGCAGAGCTGACATCCTCTCCTTTCCCCTGCTAACACAGAATGATGATTAATACAATACAGTATTGCTTAGCACACCTAGGTACTGTTTGCTAGATGGCACAGGATGGTGGCACAGGATGCTGGTTAGGAATGGCGCCATGTCTTACTAGCATCCTGTGCCACCAGCAAGTACAAACATTCAATGCCAACTATACGCGCCCTGATACAATTATACCAGATACAATTACACTGGATAAGACGATAAGCGACTTATCTGATGAAGGTCCTATGGGAACCGAAAACGTTTATGATGTGGAATGAATTGGTCGCCATTTCATATGATGAATTTTGATAAAATTTTGTGAATAAAGATTTATATATTGATTGCTATAATAATTTGTTTGCGGGTGTATATATATTACAGAATGAGGATGTCACTTCAGTAAGGGAAGACATGCCTACTGGCAGGAGAGACATGCCTACTGAGAGAAGAGACTTGCCCCTGTATTTGAAACCGAAACTGATAGAAATAGCTCAACTCTACTAAAACTTCAAACAATAAAACCCCTTTAAGGCCTCATGTATGAAAACTGTCTAGGTGTAAAACTTTCTTTGTTGCCCATAGCAACCAATCAAACCTCCCCCTTTCATTTCATATAGTGCTCTGGAAAAATAAAAGATAAGCTCTGATTGGTTACTATGGGCAACATAGAAAGTCTTAGATCTAGACAGTTTTCATACATAAGGCTATTACTGTCTATTAAATTGCATCTAAAGGCCTGAACTAATACATTTCATGGCTCCCACTTTGCTAGAGAGACATAAGGGGGTACTCTTTGTTGAGGTATTGGGTGTCAATAGGCCCATAAGCTGCTCTTGCACATGGACTTTCTTCTGTCCATGTCCACTCCTGCTTCTTGGCGACCTTTCATGTCGTATATTCAATCAATGAATGTGAGAGCTGTGTATGTAAGGTGATGGCGGCAGGGGCCCTAAGGAAGCAGAGGTGCAGTGTGATGTTAATGTGTTTTCTGGGATTAGTAGGATTAGTAGTCAAAAAATTATAGTTGGCTCATAATTCATTGATTTGGTGAGAAAAAAATATTTTACTTTATTTAGTAATCCATGTGGCAATATTGGTACCCTAAGTTGCAAGTTATAAGAATAGCAAAGATTTGTACGTTTAGCAGTTGTGGTGATTGTAGCAAAGTTTTGGACGGAAGCCCTTAATTATTCAGCCGAAAGATAATGCTATAGGTGGCAACCTTTCACTACAGCAGTGCAGACTCTGTAGCGCGATTGCCACTTGCTTACAAACTGATGGTATGTGATGATTAATAGTACATGCGATGGAGAAGAACCACAGAGCTTGGAGTTTAGCAGGCTTTAGTCATAGTACTAACTTCAGGATATTCAGTTAGGGTATGTTCACATGGCGTTTTTCAATAAGTTTTTTAATCTGAAAAACATATTGAAAAACGCTGCGTAAAGTGTATCCAAACACATACCCAAAGGCCCCTTTCACACGACGGGTTTGGCCGCGGGTTCGGCCTCAGCTTTGGCCGCGGGTTCGGCCTCAGCTTTGGCTGCAGCTTTCGCCGCGGTTCCCACGGCCAGGCCTCGTCCGTCCCTCGCCGCAAACTCGCAGTTTGTGGCGTGGGGAGTGGTCTCGGCGCGGGTGGGGCGTGGCTTGGGGCGCGGCTTGCAGAGAGGGTTTGCCCCCTGTGACAAAGCACAAGGCCTTGTCATAGAGGGACGATATGTGCCACCGCACCTTAGGGCTGCGGTGGAGTGAGCCAGAGAAATAGGTCTGCAACCTTAGGTTGCAGACAACTTGTATATTTTTTTCATCACTGCTTTAAACAGTGATTCCTGGTCTGGCTTTTACTAGAGCAGTCTTAGAGCTGGGTGGGGGACTGCTCCCACATATCCACCCCAGGTTTTCCTTGGCCTATAAAGCCAGAGGGTCAGGTGTCCTGGGTGTGGTACGCCACTCCAAGCGAGGAGTGTGAGAGGAAGGATCCTCCATGTACAAGCTCTCTGAGAGCTGGACTTATATCCTGTGTACGTGCTGCTACGTTGGTCTATGGTGAGCTGAACCTGTTTATGTTTTCGTTACTTCCTGAAGCAAGGTCCTGTTTAAGTTCTGTTATACCTCTGCTGAAGAACAGCTGTTTATGTTCTGGACTTTTGTGTTAAATAAAAACCCGATTAAAGAGAACGCATTTGTGTCTGTGGTCCCTGTGATGGAGCTGACCCCCCCCCCACAAGTGGTGGAGTTGATGCGGGCAGTCACGCGCTCCTGGAAGAGTCACAGAGGGCAAATAAAGACTGTGCATGTCCTGGGTTAAAGCTGTGGCAGCAGCGCAAACAGGTGCTCCCAGCATGGATGAGCTTATCAAGCAACTGGTGCAAGCCAATCTCCAGCAGCAGCAGATCAGCGCCCAGCAGCAGAGGGCACACACGGAGGCCATGCAGGCCCAACGGGAGACCAATCAGCTCCTGGTCCGTCAACTGGCCGCGCTGACAGAGACCGCTCCAAAGAAGGAGGAACCGGCAGATGACAACGCCAGAGTCCGAAAGTTGTGAGAGAGGCGCTTCAAAAGATGACACCTGAAGACGACGTAGAGGCCTTCTTAACCATCTTTGAGAGGGTGGCAGAGAGGGAAAGGCTTCCCACCGAGCAATGGGCGGAAGTCCTGGCGCCATACCTTTCTGGGGAGCCGCAGAAGGCCTATTTTGATCTTCCGCCGCAAGACGGCAAAATCTACGGTAAGTTAAGGCGGAAATCCTCGCCCGTTTGGGGGTGAATCTCGCGGTCCGAGCCCAGCGAGTGCAACACTGGGAGTATACTCAAGACAAGCCTCCCAGGTCGCAGATGTTCGACTTGTTCCACCTGGTGCAGAAGTGGCTGCAGCCGGAAGCCTGTACCCCAACGCAGATGGTGGAGAGAGTCGTGATGGACCGGTTCGTCCAAACCCTGCCCAGAGCTATACACCGCTGGGTTGCTCAGGGTGATCCTCAGTCTGCTGATGACCTGGTGAGCCTGGTGGAGAGGTACCAAGCAATGGAAATCTCCTATGACCGACCAGGGGCGGTAGGTCGGTTGCCGGGCGCTCCAAGAAGTGGCCCAAACCATTGCCAGAGCGACGAGTCCAAGTCCCAGCAGATCCCAAACCCGGTCCAGTGAGGAGTCTTCGCCCTGTGATATGCTGGAGGTGTCAAGGTCTGGGGCACATTGCTGCACACTGCCACCTGACCTCGGAGCCCATGGACTGCAACGCAAGTCGCCGCTATCGCTGGTTTGCCTACCCGGCCTACAGTGCCGTATCTCACCCTGGCGAGGGTCCCCAGGTCTGCCAGGTAACGGTAAATGGAGTAGCAGTGTGTGGGCTTCTGGACTCCGGGAGTTTGGTGACCCTGTTAAGGGCCACACTCCCTCATGTACTGGTTCCTGGCAAGAGGATTGGGGTACAATGCATCCATGGGGACACTAAAAACTACCCGGTCACCAAGGGGACTGTGTCTACGGGGCAGAGTATCCTGTCCCATACGGTGGGAGTGGTAAGAAACCTGATGTACCCCATAATCCTAGGAAGAGACTTTCCGGTATTTTGAGATTTGTGGGGTAAGGCCATGAACTCAGGCCACAAGGGGGTCCCGGTTAATCCTAAAAAGGGAAATAAAGAGAAATGTGAAGTGTATAATGATATGACCCAGGAATTTCCTTTGGTGGTGTTAGCAGGGGATGAAGAGGAGGAATCATCCCAGGAAGCTAACATCCCTGATCTGGAGGTGTCCCGGGAAAATTTTGGGACCGCCCAGCTCAGGGACCTGACATTGAAAACCGCCCTAGAAAATGTCACAATGATAAATGGTGTTCCCCAAGAACCAGGGGTAGGTCACAGGTTTACGCATTTCGCCATGGTTAACGATCTACTGTATCGTGTAACTAAAGGGAAAGAGGAGGTGGTGGAACAACTGCTGGTACCAGGGCCCTACCGACGAATGGTATTAGATCTAGCCCATGCTCACGTGTTGGGGGGACACTTGGGGGTAGATAAGACCCGGGAGCGAATCTTACAAAGATTTTATTGGCCAGGATGTCATCGGGAAATATTGGATTTTTGCCAGTCCTGTCCCACTTGCCAATTGATCGCCCCAGTGTCGCATTTCCGGAGCCCATTAGTACCTCTGCCAATTATAGAGACCCCCTTCGAGCGGATAGCAATGGATCTGGTAGGCCCACTGGTAAAATCAGCTTGGGGTCACCAATATATTTTGGTGATACTAGATTACGCTACACGGTACCCGGAAGCAGTACCCCTAAGAAATTCCTCCTCGAAATCTATTGCCCGAGAGCTGGTGCACATTTTTTCTAGGACAGGCCTGCCAAAAGAAATCCTGACCGATCAGGGAACACCCTTCATGTCCCGGGTCATGAAAGAGCTGTGCAAGGTCCTGAGCATAAAGCAGCTACGGACGTCAGTGTACCATCCGCAAACTGATGGGCTAGTAGAGCGTTTCAATAAAACACTGAAGGCCATGCTCAGGAAGGTTGTAGAAAAGGATGGCCGGGATTGGGACTGTTTAATACCTTACCTGCTGTTCTCTATAAGAGAAGTCCCTCAGGCCTCAACAGGGTTATCACCTTTTCAACTGCTCTACGGGCGACATCCTCGGGGTTTACTGGACGTGGCAAAGGAGACCTGGGAAAGCGAGGCCACGCCATACAAGAGCGTCATTGCGCACGTGGCTCAAATGCAGGAGAGAATATCCAGGGTCATGCTCATAGTTGAGGGGCATCTTCTTCAGGCTCAGGAAGCCCAAAGTAGGGTGTACAATAGAACGGCCCAGATCAGACAGTTCCGCCCCGGTGATAGGGTACTTGTCCTTGTACCCACTGTGGAAAGTACATTTCTAGCGAAGTGGCAGGGACTGTTTGAAGTCCTCGAAAAAGTTAATGAGGTGAACTACAAGATACACCAACCGGGCAAAAGGAAGCCCATCCAGGTGTATCATGTAAACCTCATCAAGCCCTGGAAAGATAGGGACCGGACCGGTACCCCATGTCTTCTTACCCAGTCCATGGTAGGCTTCCAGGATCTCACCATTGCCGACACCCTCTCCCCCTCGCAGAAGCAGCAGTGCAGGGAGCTGTTAGAGCAGAACAAAGATATGTTCTCGGATCTACCTGGTCTCACCTCCGTGATTGAGCACGAGATTGTCACGGAACCTCACATAAGGGTTAATGTAAAACCATATAGAATCCCTGAGGCCCGAAGACAGGTGGTTTCCCAAGAGGTGGAACGGATGTTAAAATTAGGGGTCATTGAAGCATCTAAGAGTGGGTGGTCAAGCCCCATAGTCTTGGTGCCAAAACCTAGCGGGGAATGGCGTTTCTGCAATGATTATAGGAAGCTCAACGAGGTATCTAAGGTGGACGCCTACCCGATGCCACGGGTCGACGAACTTATTGAAAGGCTAGGGCCGGCCCGCTACATCACCACGTTAGACCTCACCAAGGGGTACTGGCAAATTCCCCTATCAGAGGAAGCCAAGGAGAAGACTGCCTTCTCTACCTATGAGGGATCCTACCAATACACCAGGATGCCCTTTGGCCTGCAGGGAGCCCCTGCCACCTTCCAAAGGGCAATGGATAGAATACTGGTCCCCCAAAGGAAATATGCTGCAGCTACCTAGATAATATTGTCATATTCAGTCAGGACTGGGAAAGTCATCTAGGGAAACTGCAGGCCATCATAGATGCCCTAAGGAGAGCAGGGTTTACCATCAACCCTAAGAAATGTGCGGTGGGTATGGAAAAGGCCAAGTACTTGGGGTACATTGTGGGAAGGGGTTTAATCAAACCGCAGATCAACAAGGTTGAAGCCATCCAATGGTGGCCACGCCCACTCACAAAAAAGCAGGTAAGGGCATTTTTGGGCATTGTAGGGTACTATCGCCGGTTTGTGCCAGACTTTGCCACAATGGCCGCCCCTCTAACCGAACTCACAAAAGGGTCCCAGTCTGTGATGGTTAGGTGGTCTCTCGAGGCCGAAAAAGCCTTTTGTGAACTGAAGCGGGCCTTGTGTAACCAACCAGTCCTGGTAGCTCCGAACTTCGCTAAGGAGTTCATAGTCCAGACTGATACGTCTGATGTAGGGCTTGGTGCAGTACTGTCCCAGGACAAAAATGGTGATGAACACCCAGTAATGTATCTTAGCCGCAAACTATCCCTGGCAGAGAAAAACTACTACATTGTGGAGAAGGAGTGCCTAGCCATCAAGTGGGCGTTGGACGCACTCAGGTATTATCTGCTGGGTAGACGGTTCAAACTAGTCTCTGATCATGCGCCATTAAAATGGATGCGGTTAAAAAAAGGGAACAATGCCAGAATAACGCGCTGGTTTCTGGCATTGCAGGATTTTGCCTTCAAGGTTGAGTATAGGCCTGGTAAACTGCATGGGAATGCAGACGTTTTGTCAAGGGTGCATTGTCTAGTGAGCGAAAGTGCCCAGCCCCTCGGCTTTGGGCAGAGGGGGGGGGGGGGTATGTGACAAAGCACAAGGCCTTGTCATAGAGGGACGATATGTGCCCCCGCACCTTAGGGCTGCGGTGGAGTGAGCCAGAGAAATAGGTCTGCAACCTTAGGTTGCAGACAACTTGTATATTTTTTTCATCACTGCTTTAAACAGTGATTCATGGTCTGGCTTTTACTGGAGCAGTCTTAGAGCTGGGTGGGGGACTGCTCCCACATATCCACCCCAGGTTTTCCTTGGCCTATAAAGCCAGAGGGTCAGGTGTCCTTGGTGTGGTACGCCACTCCAAGCGAGGAGTGTGAGAGGAAGGATCCTCCATGTACAAGCTCTCTGAGAGCTGGACTTATCCTGTGTACACACTGCTACGTTGGTCTATGGTGAGCTGAACCTGTTTATGTTTTCATTACTGCCTGAAGCAAGGTCCTGTTTAAGTTCTGTTATACCTCTGCTGAAGAAAAGCTGTTTATGTTCTGGACTTTTGTGTTAAATAAAAACGCGTTTAAAGAGAACACATTTGTGTCTGTGGTCCCTGTGACGGAGCTGACCCCCCACACCCCATGCAAATTAATAGGCAGGGGGCAAACCGCGCCGCGAGCCGCGGGCCAGCCACGCACCACCCGCGGAGGCGCCCGCGGCAACACCGCACGGCCACCGCACTGAGAACTCCCTGTCAATTCTTGACAGGAAAGTTCTCACACACGCGCGGCAAGGCCGCGGCCAAACCCACGGCGTGTGAATATTAACGCGTTTTCCAAGAGGAAACCATGTTAATAAAGTGGGCGCAACTTGGCTCCGGTTTTGGCCGCGGAAACCGCGTCGTAACCCGCGGCCATAACCGTGGCCAAATCCGTTATGTGAACAGGGCCAAAGTGTGGTATGTGTTTGGATAGGTTTTCTGTGCAGCAGAAACTCACCCTATAATTTTAAATGGGGTGTCTAATGCATAAGATGGATCAAGACATGTAAATTCTTTGATCCGATTCGTTAAAAGCATCCGAAAGACGTATAGAAAACACACATCGTCATGTGTTTTACACTGAAATCAGTGCACATCACACCGAGCATCTTTAGATAAGTTTTTGGATCCAAAAAACGTACCCAAACACGTATCTAAAAAAACGTTGTGTCAACATTCCATTACAGATCCACCTACATAGCAGACAGATTTTTTTTTTTACCACAGGAGGGTAAACTTCTTTATCACAGATCACTTCCCACAATCGCCTCTTCAACAACTACCTTACATTCAAGCAGAGATTACATGCCCACACTATCTGGGGATCATTCCAGTCCACCAATAAGACCTAGGACAATGTTAACCTAGTAATGTAACCTGGTGACTGGTTATTAAGGCCTTCTAGCCTCTGTTCCAGAGGTGTCAAACTCATTTTCACTGTGGGACACGACAGCATTGCGGTTGCCCTCTAGGGCCATTGGATGGTGGCTAGGTGCCTTGGCAAGGCTGTCAGAGCTGTAGAAGGGCACACCAGCTGTGTTTAAGCTCTCGGGAGCCACATAAGTGTGTGGTGCGCCAGATTTGGCCCCCAAACCATGAGTCTGACACCTGTGCTCTATTTCTTCCTCCTTCCTGACAGTCTCCCCTTATTGTCTATTCTGTTTTAATTTCCTCTTCTTGCTGCTTGAGTCTTTCTTCCTCTTCTCAGGCTCAGTGTGAACTGCCTCTGCCTGCTTCTGCTCCACCGGCGGCTGATGGGCAGATGACCCTTTTATGCTATAACAACTGGACCCTTTCATCCTAATAACAACTTACATGCTAATAACCGCCTAACATGACATGCTCTATTTCTATGCCTGTAGCCTCTCCCTACTTCTACACAGGGTCCCCTGGTAGTCTCCTGATTGACTGTAGGCTGCATTCAGCCCTGGTGCTTAAAGCACTATTACCCAAGAATAGTGTAAAAGTCATCCCTATTATATTGAAGTACAAAACATCCAAAGAGAATTATGTACAGACACTTGTAAAGTGGTCATACTCTTTTAATGTACTTTGTGCCAAAAGCAGGATTGTCAAATAGTCTCCAAAAAAATGGGAATCTCGCAAGAGAACAGAGAGTGACTTTTGATCACTATATTTACTATTTTGCCATAGGCAAACTTAAACTCTTATCAGTTCTCTATCTATAAAACACTAAAACGTAACTTTTATTATGTATAACTCTTAATCTCTATACACACTATTTAAAAACCTGATTTCTAACCTCACCATTTAACCCTTTCTACTTCTGAAGGAAGGAACAGCTCCTTTTCCATTATCAAGCCCGGTGGAACACCACCTATTAACAGCAAAGCCTTATATATACAGCAATTTACTAACTCCAGTAAGGGATCCCAAGCCTCCTACTTGGGCAGTCGTCCCTAATCTAATGGACACAAAACAAATAAGGCCCCCTTGTGACACCCTCTGCAGCGGGTGACACTTGTAGACAGAGGTGAGAAATCACAATTTAAAACGTCATGCCTGACCTCCCCACCATGTTTAGCTGTCGGGGGGCTAGCCTCAGATGGGCAGGGTTTGAAAAAAACTGACTCTTTGAATGACTCTTCGAATGACTCTTTTCTGGCTGAAAACTGCAGATTTGAGCATTAAATACACGAAAACTACAGCATCGTACAGAATAAGGGGCACAGCGCTGGAAACAGCAGGTCTGACAGTACCTTGTTCTGTCCTCAGCCAGGGGGGGCATAATCTATGTGACAGGTTCTCTTTAAGTCTATGTAAAAGGTTGACAGTTGGATTACAGACAGTTCTCAAACCCGAAAACCGTCTGTAAATCTGACTGAAGACCCTACCGTGGGGACGGCCCTTACTCTTCGAGCGGGTAGTCCAGCATATTTCAAATGTCCAACACAAAATACTGATGCCCCCTGCTCCCCAGTATTACATGTGAGCCCTTGACATCCTTATTATTCGATTAAGCGGTTTGACCAGCATTTTCAGTAGGGCAAAAATACATACGGGAAAAAAATCAAACATACGGTATTAGTTGATATTTTGGCCAAAATACGCAATTTCACAACTCAAGTCAAGGAACCATACAAAAAAATAAAAATTACAGAAAAATGGAACATTATTTTCTTAAAAACACTGACACATGGTCTCACAGCTCCATAAAAACATTCCAAGTAGGAGGAAATAAAAGCCTCTGTGCTACATGGAAGAAGTTACACAGTTACAGACCACTGCCGAACAATTGCTTATACACTTATGCATGAGGGAGGCAGTTGCTTAGTAAAACTGTACATGCCTAGAGTGGCATCAACAATTTTTCCGATTTACCTATTTTGCACATACGGAGACACCAACATTTTTAAGTGGCACATGATAGCTGCGGGCCCATTTGAGTTTTTGCGCTAGGGCCCAGAAACTTCACGTTACGCCTCTGCTCAGTGTCAACCTGGATGCTATTCTAACACTCTAAATTGGGGATACACTAGAGAAGATCGAGTGACTTCTTATACAAATAATCAACAATTTTGCCTAAGGCAAACTTAAACTCTTAACTCCTCTGTTACTTGAATAAATACTTGACTTTTATTATTTCCTATTAAATAACCTATATAGAACAAATTAAAAAACTCCACTACATCCTCACCTGTAGTTTTAACAATATTTATATACCATGTCAGTATCCTGACCCCTATCTCTCTGTATCCATTCAGTCTTGAATAAACTAATGGTCCCTATAGAAAGAGATATATATCACCTAACTCCAATTGAGTCGAATGGAAGCCCTATATCTATAGTGATTTGCTGACTCTCACAAAAAGAGACTGGCTGGGCAAACAAATTCCCTAATTACTTGGGCATAGGTATATTCAAAAGTTTATCCAGGTTTGCCTTAGGCAAGATATATACACAAAAGCAACTTTATTCCTTGTCCGTGGATAAAGAAGTACAGCAGCGCCTCTACCTGAAGTCCCTAAAAATTTAATTCCATTGCTGAAATACAACAAGGAGTGATCAGACATATAGAGCTCATTAAATTTCAGAGATCTTATTTCATCTATATTTTAAATTATGCTTAAATTAACCAAGATCTTGTCCTCCTTGCATACATACATAGACACAGACATTGTCCTACATACAAGCATAACAAAAGCCTAACGCAAGGATAAAGAAACAGCATTAGTTTTTACTATGCTTCCATTAATAATGGGAATGATTATCTAAAAATAATGTGAAAAATATCACACCTTTCTGGCAGCAAGGCAGTTGGCTACATAAACAGATCTACCAGAAGGCCAACAATTGTACAAATGGATGACTGTAACAGCTGATTTACTGGATGCAATGTAAATCTGCATAGTAAAGTATTTATTGAGCTGCAACCAGAAGTGCAAATTATGAAGAACTAAAAACTTTTTCACTTCATTCTTGTCTTAACCAACTACTCATTTGTTCACACATACATTATCTGAGTAGAGGATATTTTACATAGCTGCATAAGTACAAAGGGAGCAGTGATAATTTGGGGTTATCCATTCACAATAATAACACAAAAAGAGCCCTAAAGGTAAGGTACAATAACTTTGGTTAACACATAATATTTTAGGCACTGACAATTTTAAATATGCACTTAGTGACTTTGAAATAGTCCTCAGTGAATGAAGTAAGGTGAATAACACAGAGAAGCCAGTGGCACTGTGCCAGCATCTACCTTATTGGTTAATATAATTAAATGCTCTACTTAGTAAATTACATTTCCTGTAATGGCACTCTGCTTGAGTAAGATCTGAATTAATTGTCTCTTAGGATCCAGCAACTCCATCTATTCAGGGAGACAGTGAAGGCAATCAGTGTACACAGTGGGAGGTTTACAGTATAACTGCAGGCGCCTGTCATTGCCACTTTATGAATCATAAAATAAAACAAAAATAGTTACTAGATACTGCCTGGCATATCACAGCTCTCAATATTGATCATCATGAGCAGAGAATTCAACATTCACTGAAACAAATGATAAAAAGAGGTCACAGTTAAAATAATTAGTTGCCTGGGAATGGCTAATGCTCTGTTTAAACAAGGTAGGACTCATTTTTAAAAACTGGGACATGAAAATAGTGTTGCCAGTAACTACTGTTTCTGCAGAGTATTCTTAAAGGGAATGTGTCATCAAAAATGACTTATTGTTTAACTCACATTTTAAAAAAACTTTTGGTTATATTTTTTTTCATTGTTATGCCTTCCTCAGGCATAACAATGATAGTTATATTTACAGGCAAACAAACAAGAACAATCAATTAATTTTAATTATGAAATAACAATTGTGCTTACGTTAACAGTATAAGTAGCGGATAGGTGAACAAGTGGGTGGGGCGGAGCCCCGAAACATCGCGGTGCTGCACACACCTGTGATGGCTGACGAGCGCACAGGTTGGAGAACGATCATGCTGCAGAGCGCTATATGAATCATATGAACACTATTCTGAAGGATACTCCTTGCCAGGAGATCAACTTTAACCGCAAGTGCAACAAAATGATTTTTTAATGTTTCGTATAGCATGTTTTATGCGTTGTTTGGCCAAAAGAATGGCATAATAAAGGTTTGCATATATTTGAGAAATATACAAGAGTGATCTATCTACTATAGAATGCGTGATGAACGGTTGTCATGACAGCCAGAGCCCAAAGAAGACCTTCCTGCTCCCATTTAGTACTCCTATTACACTCTGCCATAGAGGAGCCATTTTTGTACACTATTCTGTAATAAATAATAATTGCAGAATAATGTATAAGAAATCATGCCCCCAAATGGTCATGTAGGGGTACTAAAAGTACAAGAAACCCAAAAAAATTAAAAGTTTAAGGCTCATCCCTTTTAAATTTTACATAAAATCTCGATTTTTACACTAAAACATTATTCATCCTGTAACGTGAATACTGTAGGTCAGGGGGGGCCATATCGGCCTCACAGCTTACCTTAAAGGGCCGACATAATTTTACAACAGTAAAAAATGGAACTTCTCCTTAACAGTTAAGCAAGCTATTAAGGAGTAGTTACACTTGTACAGTATTATTGTTATAATTAGCCCTTTGAGGGCAACTACCGTAGGAAGAATATATTGGCTCCTGATAATAGGTATATATGACCATGCATGACCCTGTAGGTAGATTGGTGGGTATAAAGCCCTCTGTAGGTGACAGTTATATCTGCCTCCTGTACTGTATGTACAGTAGATAGGTATATATGAATCCTGTAGGTAGATGGGTGGGGATTTAGCCCCTTGTAGATGACAGATATATCTGCCCTCTGTAGGTAAATATACAGATTCCTGTAGATAGGTAGACATACAGCCCCCTGCAGGTATATAAAACCCCTGTAGGTAAACAGCCCCCTGAGCTTACTCATAGCCATTTTCTTATTGCAAACTCAAAATGCAGGGTGGGCCTAGGACGGGAAAGGAAGGGCCCACTGCTGCTATTCATAACACTCCTCCTGTTTACTTACTGCTGCCAGTGTGCCACCATGTTTTCCCCTACTTTGGTGACATAGGGAGGAATGGTGGACACAGAAAGCTAAAAGGTATAAGCACTGCTGAGGCACCACGACCTACCTAAAGCTGCTTCGGCTCTCCTTGTCTCTGTGTTTGCACTCCTTGTGTTTGCTCTTCTTGCCTTTGACTCTGGAATGTCACTTTGGAGGCAGGCAGGGAACAAGTCCACTTGCCAGCCACCCGCCATGAATGTAAGTAGGCGGAGACTAGTGGGGGAGGAGACGCGTCTGCCACTTCTCCACTCACACGGTGAAGGCAAGCGGCAAGATGAACTGACATGACATGTAGTCGCTTGCCTTATATGTAAAAATGTGACTCGACGCTCAGTCCAAGCTTGGCTCAGAAAAAGTGCCGGGCCGGATAACACAAGGCGGCGTGCTATATTTGGCCCACAGGCCTTGTGTTCGTCACCCGTGCAATAGGTAATAAAAAATACCCAGTGCCAAAATTCCAATTTTTAGTCATGGTGAATTTTAAAAATCTGAAATAAAAAGTGATGTAAAAAATTGTATATTTCCCAAATGGTATTAATTGAAACCACTTCAGCCTGCGGATAAAAAAACTAAATTTAAAGAACAAAAAAAATTAAATTTTTTTACAATTTACTAAATCCTAAGAAAAACTCAAAAACCTTGATATCACCGGAATTGTACCAACCTGCAGAATACAGATAACATATCCTTCATACTCAACAGTGAACTCCATAAAATTGAAGCCCCCACAAAGATGACGCACTTGTAGTTTTTATCATGTTCCATCCTACAAAGAAACTTTTTTTGGTTCTACATTTTATGGTACGGTCAATATTACCATTATAAAGTAGATCTTGTCCTACAAAAAAACAAGCTCTTATGTATCTATGTAGATGGAAGAATACAAAATAAGTTATGGGAGGCTGGAAAAGGAAAAAACAAAAAGGACAAAAACAAAAAATGCTGTAGCAGGAAGGGGTTAAATATGTCAATCTCTTCCCTTGTACTTTAATTTTAGGTTTGTTATAAAATTTAGCTATGCTATTACATAATAAAAATAGTCAGCTTAGTGAATACAGTTTAGAGAAAAGATTCATCTGAATATTCCATTTCCTATGATGATACAAGACATTTACAACTGGTATTACAACTAGTACTACAACTGGTAGAATATATGTAATAATATATATAGAATATTTATAATAAAAGTATATAAATATATATACATATATATATATATGTGTGTGTGTGTGTTTATATATATATTTTTTATAATATATTTATATATTTATATATATATATATATTATATATATTATTTTATATTTATATATTATAATATATATATATAAACTACATGTAGAAAACATTTTATTTTACTGGCAAATGTTAAATTGAACTCACACTCCAATCCCACCAAAATTCAACTGTTGACGATGTAACACAACACAGCATAGGTCAGTACAGAAAGAGAATCATTTTACTTCACGTGTATGGCTATCTTTCTTTATAGTGGTATGTAAAAGGTAACAGTTTCTAAACCCTCCTAAACAATTCCTTTAAATTAGAATGTTATTGTTTTACCAGTGCCACTAAAAGAAATTATTTAAAGGGGTTTTGCCATGATGTAATGTTGACGTGGGATCCTCCAAAATGGGTATTTAGTCACTTTCCTAAAATATTTTGATTACAAAAATTGCAGCTGAGAGAGCTACGGCTGCCCTTTCCTGCCCTTAGTTACTTAAAAGTTCTATTAGATATGCCCTGACAAGAGCTGCTGGCCCGGGGTTGCCCAGAGAACACTTCTTATCTGATGGAAGAGGCTGAAGAAGCTTTCAAGGCACCGGGTAGAAATATGTTGTCTTTTGTATACAGAATCCACTAGTTGTAGTTTGATTATTTGAGTGAACATTTCACACAATCCCTTATGCATGGCTCTGTCTCTCTCTCTTTTAGCTCAGCATGGCTTGTTTACATTAGCTTCTTAGCAGATAAGGCACGTCCTGGCAAAGCCCCTTTAAAACTTTAAGGGCACCTGTCACACTGAACATGCTATCTGATCTGCTGGTGGCATGTTATAGAGCAGGAGGAGCAGACTGGTATATAGTTCTGTGGGAAAATTTTTTGTACAATTTGTATGTTATTCATTGAAATCCCTGCTTATTCTGGTTTAAGGAGTAAAGGGGGCATTGTTATCAGTGATTAACATCCTTCCTTGCATCAGTGTGAATACAGAGAAGGCTGTCAATCACTGGTAACCCCACCTACTGGACTACTTAACCCAAAATAAGCTGATATTTCAATGAATAACATACAAGTTCTACTAAATGCTATAGAACAATTTATCAATCTGCTCAGCTTTTTCAGCTCTAAAACATGCTACTAGCAGATCAGATAGCATTTTCAATCTGACAGGTTTCCTTTAATTATAGCCAGGGGGTGACCTGCAAGACAAGAAGGACGCACTGCCTAAGTATATTGATCCACAGTTTTACTTCCAATACCTCATACATGGATCATATGCCTCTAGCCATATAGTAAATACCACCTCCTGAGGCATCTTTCCAGGTTCCTATAGCTCCACTCAACCATAGACATGGTTAAGGTTGGAAAAATCAGATCCAGAAACAAGGTAGGGTCTTGCAGAAGTGGTGACCAAGACAATTCCATATTAAAAAAAGTCTCGAACAAATTTTGGCTAAAGACTATTGGGGCTCTTGACCAAGTTTAATCCATTGAAACTCTTAGAAACATTATCTGTAAGATTTTCTGCTCCCGTATTTAAGGCAACAATCTCAGGAGCTCAAGAGTCTTTTTCAGTCTTTCAAGACCATGAAGTATCTTAGTGTTGAGGGGCAACTGCAGGTTGACAACAAAAGACATTTCATGTGAAAACATGGAGATCTAGAAAAAGAGGTCCATTACTTGGCATCTCATTCCTAGATCATGCCACCTACACAAGGATGTGGGCAAAATCAAAATAATCAAGTCTCAAATAGATCTAGGAAGCTAACTCCTAACAGAATCAACAAGGACATGGCCCGATTCTGTAATGTATACTGTACTCTGTGGTTGTATACCTCCATTTTTTCTACAAAGTTTTTACAGGTTACAATTTCTTCAGGAGCATACTCAGTTTTTTATGCAGTGTTCTGTTAACTTACCTCGTTAAACACTTGGGACATGGGTTAAGCTGCCTCACTGTCAATACTCAATGAACACTCCAGTCATTCCAAATTACTCCTTTTTGCCCCTCAAACTTACAAGCTTCCTTTAACCTACAACAACTCATCTTTGGTCCTCATTATCTTGAAACCGTTCTGCCAATCTTGTAAAAATGGGCAAAATACAGCTGAATCCCAGCATTTTTCATAACTAACCTTCGGTGACAACTGTAGCATAAAACTCTTTATCTCTTTAATGAGATCAATCTTGTCTTTACAAATATCATTATCTTTTTAACTTTGAACATAAAGGAAAAACTTCTTAAGGATTTATTATAACTATAAAACTAATGGTACACTAAATCAATTGATGTGTTTGTAAATCATTACAAAGTTAAATTTACCTTTATCAAAGCCACACATTGTATCCACTCATTAACTGGTGATAACTCATTTAATGTTTGATAATATAGGGGTGTACAGTATTAGATACTTTATTCTAATTTATAATTTTATATGCAAACAAATGTGTCAGACTGGGGTGACTGAGGGCCACCAGTAAAGTTGATTCTTGGGGCCCAGCAGTGAAGTTGATTCTTGTGGCCCAATAGTGACGTTGATCCTTGGAGCCCACAAGTGGGAATGATTCTTGTCGCCCACCAGTGGAGTTTAGTTTTGGAGCCCCCCAATGGAGTTGATTCATGGGGCACACCAGTAGAGTAGATTCTTGGGACCCATCCTATAGCTAGTGTATATGACTGCTTATATTACATGATTCTTACACTCTGCCTCTTGCTTTCTAGTTCTCTTTCTCTACGTTTTTAGCTGAAAAGCAGCCCCATGCCTTCTATTCTCAGGGTCCCATAATGTCCAAGAGCCCACCATGCCCAGGGGCCCTCCGAGCCTGCATACACAATGGTTCCAATACAGATATTAAATGAATAAATAATGGAGCACCATAACAGGGCTCCTATACCGAATACCTGAAGGCAGAGTGATGGCTTGGACTAGAAAGCACTGGAAGTAAAGTTCACATTTTAAAAACATCTCTGCCAAAGCCAAGAGACTTAGCATAAAAGCGTATGCAGACCATTTATGGGTTAAAATGACAATATATTTTTATGTCCCCATGTGTACACATATAACTGCCACCTGACAAACCTGTTTGGTTGAAGAGTTGAATGTGGAAGATGACAATAAGGTCTCCATGACAATACTACTCTCCATGGAAATTACTCCATGACAAAATCAAAACATGAGCTTTCATCAGAATATAAATCGACAATTCAGAAACAGTTTTTAGATAATATAGCATGCCACAATCCTGAAAATCTAGATGGTCGTAAAGGGGTTGTATCATTTCATTAAATGGTCTTCAGAATAAGGAGACAGTGAAAACAAACAATTTTGCAATTAGATGTCATTAGCAAAGTTGTCTTGTATTCACAGTTTTCCTTATCTTCTATTTCTGTTTACACTGATATCCAGTGCTGGTCAGGTCCCTCCTCCTTGCATTTCACTAGCTGAGAGCTCATTTACATTCTGTCAGGCCCCCGGTCGGCTGTATTCACGGAGCTTGCATTCCTGCCTTTCACTCAAAGTAAGGGACCGGCACATTTTCACTCTGCACAGCCAGAAGAAACAGAATAACACTGCAGGGCTTTTATAATCAGGAAACAGCACAATTGTTTGTCAATCCCTGCCTCTCCTGCATAGAAGGGAGATCTGTGCCCTTCATAGAAAGCTGGATTCAACTGTAACAAATCTCCAGCTGTGAGAGGAGAAGAGATCAGAGCCCAGTCTAGACTGAATGCAGCCTGTGGTATGTATACAGCTCTTACAAAATAAGACTGATAGGGAGAGACACAGTGACATGTGGACGCAGAGATGGGGGAAGGGAGGAGTCTCGGGAGCCAGCATAAACAGTGAAGGGGGGATGATGTCACCCAGCTGGGGAAGAAACGCCCCTGCATTTCTAGAGTTGAGAAGCTGAGAGCAGTATGAATCAGCCGAACTAAAGAAGCGATACATCCCCTTTAATGTACAAATTGGTATTAAGGTCCATTATGTCAGGTTACCGCTGTTCTCTGAGGGCCAGAAAAATTATATTCTGCCACACTATTATTTGCTGTAAAAGAAAAGCTAATGCAATCGATCCATTGAAATCTGCTAAATTTATTTGTCATGGCTCATGAAAAATGGAAACAATTAGGATATTGTGAAGAGAGCCAAATAATACTCAATCCTTACCTATAACTGTACTGGCCAATTTTTATCACTTTCAGGCATTGCATTTTCTTAAAGCCCTTGAGTGATCAGGTTTTAAATGGGTTGTCTCATCACAGTCAATCTCTTTATTTTAGGAACTTCCAAGGATCAGCTGAGATCTCCAAAGAAGCAAATCTTGCTGGAGGAAGTTACTATCAGCTGGGTATTCATGTTATTTGCAGTGACTGCCAAAAAGGCAAATGTAGTATTACAAGTGACTTATCAAATAAATGTATACAGAATGAAAGCCTCTGCTTGGCTTTGACTCAGAAATAAGATCGAAAGAAGCCCCTCCCCAACACCTTCATCCATATAGAAAATATATAAGGGTAATGGGCTGGCAACATACATCTAAAGACAAAACCACAAATACTGGAAAATACTTGACCTAGAATATAACTTTTAATATTAACCCATTAAAATATTCCTACAAAAACCCTACACTTACTCTGCTTCCTACACTAAATTCCTACCTATCAAAATAAAGGGGAACCCGTCCCAATAAGGACGACCCCTACCGGAACCTAACCCACCCAAATACCACCCTATTGCACCATAGTATTGATAAATGGACACATATAAATACAAATATAGTCAATGCCCAAGTATAAAGATCAAAATATATATCACATTTAGACTAAATTGTATAGCTATATAGATCAATACTCCATTTAAAGCCCAATATACAAACAAACCAACGCGTTTCCTCCCAAGATACCGGGATTCATCAGGGCCAACAAATCGGGCTCGATTTTATGTCTCAAATGTGCTCACTCAAAGATACAAAATCCACACAGTGTACTTAGTAGCAATGAGTAAAAAAAATGCATATATGTTAATAAACGAAGGCTCCATAGACAACATACAACCTGAAACAACCCCTTAAAAGGGTTTTCTCACGCAATGATTAGCTTTTTTTTTGTTTAACTGAATTTTATTGTTTTACATAAAGAGCACAAAACATCTAACAGTGTCACATTATAGCGCATAACATAATGCTTATTAGTATTCCAACATAAATGAGATACAGTAAGCATTCAAATAACAAATTCCATATCAAACCATGTGAATGCTAAATTTAGCGAGCCCAGACTAGTAAGAGTGAACAGCCTCTCCACTCTTGAGTTCCCAGCTTATCACTATAGGCTCGCAATCAAAGCAGAACTATACAAAAGTAGAGAAACAAAAGTAAGGCTAGGTTCACACGGCTTAATTGCGGGGGGCCGGCACCTCGCCGTATACGCCGCTAGTAAATTATATGTCACTTATCCCCTCCCTCTATGAAAACTGTGGATTACCATAATGACTGGGCCGTATTTCAGCCCGTAATTTGCGCAGTACGCCGCGAATTATGGACTGAAATACGTGCCCAAATAAGCCGTGTGAACATAGCCTAAGGGGGAGTCACTGGACAAGACACACTAGGTGAAAACACTAAAGTAGATATACAAGCAAGCAAGGTATCCATATCAATTTCTCAAACAGCAGTTACAGGTCTTTTAGTATGCTGTATGTATCCCAAGGTTTCCAAAGGGTTTCAAATACCTCTATTCTATAGTGCAGAAGGGCAGTAAGTTGTTCTAAGTTTCTGACATCTCTAAGTCTAGTATGGAGGTCCTGAAGAGATGGAATAAACACCTGTGTCCAGAACTTGGCGATCAGACACTTGGCTGCTGTTAGAATACACAATAATAACCGATTCGCTCAGCGCCCCAGTAGATGAAATGGTACATTTAAGAGATAAGTTAATGGCGATAGCATACCTCCCAACTGTCCCTATTTTGGAGGGACAGTCCCTATTTTTAACCCTTGTCCCTCTTAGCTGTATAAATGTCCCTCTTTTTCATTTAAGAAACAGATTTGCATCAATAAACTGACTAACTTGCTGTAAAAAGTATCTGATTGCTTCCTCACTGTAGAAACCAAAAACAATTTACTTAAAATCTCATCATTGGGGTCCCAAAACAATCCTGAAAATGTCTCCCTTTTTTGCCGCTAAAAAGTTGGGGAAGCAAGTGGGGGCGGGGTTTGAGGCGGTCCCCTTTCTGGGATGCATATTCGGGGTGGTTAGAGGGGGGGCCTGATGGGTCCCTCCCTTTTCCAACTCTAAAAGTTGGGAGTAAAGCGATAGGGGGACTTTGGTGATAAAACTTTAGCAACCCCGATTCCCGGGCCTGTCTCCCCAAAAGGGGTTTTTTTTTTGGTCCAGTCCCAGAAAATATGTTTTTTAAAATAGCAGCAGGAGACCCACAGCGCCAGCACACATTGGGGAATGGCAGGGTTTTAGTTTTTTTAAGCAATGCTTTGGGGTGTGATACCAAATGCATTTAGGGAAAAATTTTAATTGGGTTCCCTTATATTGAACTGAACGAGCGGATCGCGGGGCCTGCCTCTATATCTGCTGCCAAATTTTAATGGGCACAGGGAAACCTAAGTAGACCTCCCACTTGCACATGTGGAGTGGGCCCCTTTTTCAGGAGGAGAAGGGGGATCAGCATTTGGGGGAGAGACCAGAAAAACAAAAACCCCTGGAATACTCCAGTCCTACATAGCCTTTCAAAGATGGTAGGGGTGTAAAAACCCTTTAAAACCCTAAAAATTTGCATGGGAATGAATTTTTTGTATATAGGGGGAAAAGAACCCGGAGGAAAACAAGGCTAAAAAGTGGCTGGGAGTGCCAGGGAAAAGGGAATACAATTTAAAAAAGGGTTTTTAAAAAGTAGGGAAAGGGGAAATATAGACTTTTACCAAATACATTGCTGTTATGATTTTTCTTTTTTGTTGGATATAAAAAAAGATTTTTTTCTATTTTAGGGCACACATATTTCTCTTGGGTTATGACCAACCTCCCAAACCCTTTTTCCCGATGTTTTTTCTTACTGATTTATCTAAAATTGCTGTCATTTAAATTTTACCATGGGGAGTCACTCCCTCATGCCTTAGCAAAGTGAGTTTTTTAAATAATAAGACCAATGTTTAACCGTTTATGTCTAAAAAAGCTCTTTTTTTGCCCCCAGGTTATATGGGGAAAAAAGTGATTTTTTGACCCAAAAAGTTTTTATACAAGTGGCCCTAAATGACAAAAATTTTACTCTTAAAAACCTGTAGCCTTGTACAAAAAATTTAAGGGAAAACCCCCCATAACTCATGTTTACTCTTAGGGGGCATCCCCACTACACAGGAACCCAAATTTCCGGGTGGGAAACCGACCCGGGAATTTTTCCCCGTTTTGCGACTGCCCCCCGGCCGGGGGGGGGGGGACAGCTTTTTTCTCCGCGTGACGGAGAAAAGCCCCCCCCTCCCCTGCTTTTTACATGCCAGAAAATTTCCCTCCGGAAAAAACCAAAACGGAAGAATGTTTCATGTTCAATGTTTTGTGTCCGGACCCTGGGCGGAAAAAAAAAAGCCCCGGTTTTCGGTTTTTTTTAGAACCCCCCTAAAAACCCACCCAAAAATGAGCCAATGGTTCTTTATGCCCAAAAACCCGTGCAGCAGTCCCCCCCT